>VXBP01005984.1:557397-650207 GCA_013400115.1 Rhinopomastus cyanomelas | reverse complement strand
TCATTAAGACCAGAGCTCTGTCCCACTGGTGCGCATGCATCAACTATCCCACCCCCTCCTGAATCTAGTTTAAAGTCCTCTGAATGAGCCCTGCCAACTCCTGCCCCAGAACCCTTTTTCCCCCCTCTGAGATAAAGCCCTCCCATGTGTATCTGAAAGGTCTGGTGTCTGATAAAACCAGTTATTATCAAAGAACCCAAAGCCCTGCCTGTAACACCAGTCTCGTAGCCAGGCATTAATGGACTGAGTCCTTCTATTCCGGTCTGCGTCCTCAACCCAAAATTGAAGCAATGAACAGAATACAATTTGTGCCCAAGAGTCTTTCACCAAAAGTCCTAATTCCCTAAGGTCTTTCTTCATTCCCCTCAGACTATGGAACACAGCTTCCTCCCCACCTGTCTCAATGATCAGCAGTGGGTTATAGTCAGCTGATCTCACCATGTTAGGAAGCAACCTAGTGATGTCCCTGATTTGGGCTCCCGGTAAACTGCAGACTTCCCTATGATGAGGGTCAGCTTCTCATACTGGGCCCTCAGTTCCCTTCAGGAGCGAGTCTCCAATAACTGGGACCCTTCTCTTATTTGTGGAGGATGTTGTCACAGTACTGGAAGACTTCCTGGATTTATGTGATCTTGCCAGGACCTCCGGTATGGGTTCTCTATCCTCTATATCCTCATTAGACTGGCTGTCTTCCAGTCTATAGGCTGCTTATATCTATAACTTAGTGGCAGCTGGGGAGGTGAGGCAGGCAAGGGTGGTGCTTGCCTTCTGCTGAGACCCTGCACTTGGCTCCACTCACCCCTTCTACTTGGGCTTCTCTTCTCCACCTGAGAGCTATAGGATACAGGCCTCCCCTGAATGTGGCTCTTATTTAGCTGTTGTCCACACTGCTGGGCCTGGCTCCACCTGTCTACCTCTATTTCAGCCTCTCTAATTCTCCTGAGCCTTTCTGGTTCAGCTTGCAGCCTTTCAACATTATCTTGCAGCTGTGTGACCTGGTCAAGTAGATAATCTACCTGCTCGCACCAGGAAGGCGTAAAAGAGTGCTACATTCTTGGCAGCCTGTCACCTGCACAGACTCAACTTGTTGGGGGACCTCTGTTTGGATTCCAACATCCATGTGCAGTGCTGACCGAGGCCTGGTCTTCCTCTGCTGCTGCGTTGTTACCATTTTTTTTTTTTTGCCCCCTGGCTGCCGAAGCGGCTGAAGCAGCTAAAGCAGCTGGCGCTCTCACTGCTGCCTGCAGTTCTGAGTGTGACTTACAGTTTCACTGTCCTTAAGGGCTTCGGCTCCGCACCCCCCGGTGCTGTTTGCCCAGCTTCTCCCGCGAGAGTACCCAAACCTCAGTGGCTGGCTCCCTGCTCCCCCGAGTTTTCCCGTTCGGGGAACCCCCAGATCACCCAGAAACCTCAATAAAATACAGTTTGGGGACCAGCACTCTCGCTGCTGATACAAACTACTCAAATCCTGATGGGTACAACAGAGACAACAGCACCTTGCACCCTTTTCAGCTGCTCTAGGCTTTGGCTAAACAATTTCTGTGGCCAATTTAGTAATTGAGACCATAGTTATCATTTGCATTTTGGGGTATTGTGAACCCTGATCAACCTGATTAAAGCTGTGATTCCTTTTCTTTTACACAACCAATGGTAACTAAAGAGGTCAACAGCAGTTCAATAGCCTATTTCTTGGCTGAAGAGAGGTAAAAGTCAAGAGACTTACCATAGGTTTGTTTCCATCCTTCAGCGTAATCCAGTCCTCTCCAGTGGAGCTGACATCTACACGGTATGTTTTCAGATAATACTCTTTCTTTGTTTCCTTTGAGATGGCTCCTTGGGTCCCAATTCCAGAAACAAAGCGGAGAAGGCCTAGATCTACCTGTGGTAACAAATGAATTGGTGTGTGAGGACAACAGTTCAGAGCCTAGCAACACTGCAAAGTGACACCCCCTTCTCCCCCACCGTGTTTGATAATTATAATAAGGATTTCCTTCACACAACGAAAGGAAATGGCAACATATTGCTTATAATAGCAGCCATAATCTCCTCTTTTGTAAAAATTGCCATCGCAGGAGACAGGAACACTTGCCTAATTAGCCAGGAGGGTTTATTCACATGCCAGAGAATTATTTTTCCTCTTTTGGGGAGGAACCAGAGACCCCATGAGTATAAGTGGGAACAACCAGACTGCAGAGAAGTTGCTAGAGAAGTTCCTCAAGGACCAGTGTGTTAAACAAGCATACTTAATACTCTCATTAACTACTTTACATAGATGTTAATGAAACTCACTAAGGACACAAAGCTTCAAGGCATTGTCAATACAGAGGAGAGTCATGAGGTGAGAAGTGAATGACTCTGAGGACTGCAGTATTTGAGAAGGGATGAAATCAGTGTCATGCACTTAGGGAACAATAACAAGAATTCTGCTAAAACTCAAGGGCTCATCATTCACAAACAGAAGGGGAGGAAAGAATCCCGTGTTGTATTAGTTAGTCACAAGACAATTATTAGTTGCTCTGTGATTTTGTTGGGAAAATGGCAAATGAGGTGCTTGGATAACCTGATGTATTTGAAGAAGAAATGCTGAAGCTTTAGCACAAGTGTTAAAATTCTCTTCAAACTGTCAAATATAGTGAACTTTAATCCTCAGAAAATGGTGTAATTTTAAACTTGCTGGGAAAGTCAACACTATGGTGTGTACAAGAATGTGTGTTAGAGGCCTTCTCCACTCATTTTCTCCCTTTCTCCTGAAATTCTCTTGAAGTTACATTGCAACCAAAGGACAAGTGATTTAGGTTAACCTTCCTCTTCCCCAGTTAGTAATTTGTCATCCAGATCTGTTTCCACATCTAGTTTATCACATGACATCACAGAAGATGCATTTGTATAGTTGGGAGGGCTACGTGGGGCAGAGAAGGGCAGTTACTCAAGAAACCCTTATGCTAGTGCCTAAGTCCAGCTGCCAAATAACTGAACCTATGAACAATACTTTCTGACAGCCAAGCTGGTGACCACAGCTTTGAAACAAGCACAGCCTTGACACACCTGCCCTCTCCTTATAGCCTTCCCACAATAACAAACCAATTAAAGTAAAAGCCAATGCTGTCTTTCTCTGCAGTTAGAATATTCTGTTTCCTAAACCATTTAATTTCAATATAAAGTGATGCTATTCACAAAATATTAATCTGAGTCATTTATTGCCCTAAACTTCAGTTGTCCAGACATAAATGACATAATATGTTGAAGTAACCCTTCTTAAGTGAGTGTCCCATTAATGTCTCAGGCCTTTTCATTATTTCATTATTTCCACACATCCTCTGTGTCCCACAGGCATCCTTCTTCCTGGATGTACGTCATATATCCAAAGGCATTGGAGCAGTTAAATCCACATGCTCTGCATTCTCTCTCAGAAGGCTGAAGGAAGTGCTATTGAGGACCGAATGGATGCTCTCTCAATGCCCATGTCATATGCAAGGCATTTTAAAGTCCAACTTCCAACACAAGAATAGCAGCCTTGTGTATGACAGATAGAACCAGCTTTCAGGGCAGAGCCCCAGCCCCTGCCCCAGCTTTTCAGGCTGGAAAAGTCTGTGTGCAACACTTTAGCTCCTGCCTTTAGGGGCGAAATACTGCAACATCTTGTTTCGCGGTGATGAAAAAATTCAGTCTTAAAGAAAAAGAAGAAAAATTCCCAGGACTGCCTTACAAAAACAATGAAGTGATTTAAAGCAACTGGAGAGTCTCAGATGTTAGACTGTTGCAATCTGAAAGTTAATGGGGGAATCTGGGCATCATTGCACTGAGCAATCTCAGCTTAACTTCAAATGCTCTCCAAACCGTACTCTGCTGATTGTAAAGTGTGCTGCGCTGCGCTATGTCCAATGCCACATTCACTTCCAGGCTGAAGTGCACTTGAAAATCTGGAAGTCTGAGGGAGTGCAGAGCTAAGTTATTTAAATGATCTGCTTCTCTTACAATTTGAAACAGCTCTTCAGTTTTGAAATGATTAGGATCCCAAGCCTGTACCTTTCCAACTGATTTGAAATGATTCCAGTAGGGTTTTTTTAATATACAGTGAGTACTTCATTGCAAATAAATTGCAAGTGCAAGCAATGGCCTATTACAAGAGCTCTAGGTGTTTGGGGCCAAGTTAAAATTTAACATTGGGTACTTAGGAGAAGGTTTGACTACTTGATGCCCAAGCTAACAATTACAGTTATCAGTCACTGGCTATTCAGATGACCCAGACTTGACCCATCAAAGAACTTCAGGCCCCAAAATTCTGCTTTGTCCCAAATGCTGTTGCTCAATACACCTCCTTAACAACTGGGACACTGAATACACTACAGCTTCTATCCCACTGCCCAGAATTAAGTCCTAAACATGTAAAGTACATAAATATAGACTCATGGAATCATGGAATGGTTTAGGTTGGAAGCGATCTTAAAGATCCCTTAGTTCCAACCCTCCTGCCATAGGCAGAGGCATCTACCTTTGTGCCTGAAACACTACAGAATTCAAAAGGCTGGCAGAAATGCTCCTGTCAGAAATTAACAGTTCATTTAGAGCGAGCAAGTCTAAGAAGAACTCTAATTTATTGCCTATAGGTAGGGAAGAGGCAAATTCATTAGCAGTTCTGGCTCCAGGAACTGTGTGATACAGTACAGGAGGAGGGAAGCATCTCTTGTTACTAAGGAGAACATCTCTTCACATAGATGTGCTCAATCCAGCTCAACAAATCTCGATGCGCTTTTTGAAAGCTGGAACTTCCTCAAGTTCCTCTCCTGAGGTGCCTGGAGGCTGGTGGCTCAAGTGTTCACCTGCATGCCACAGCTTTTAAACCCCCTGCAAAAACAAGCTGCATCCTCAACCTGCCTGATACCAGGAAGTGCATGTTCACAGGCTGATGGAGGAAAAAGAATAATCTTTCTCCACCATCACTTTGTGAGCAAGTAGCAGTGCAAACAAGAAAGGTGGGACTGAGTAGCAGAGAAGTGGAAGTTTTTAATGCTAACTCCATGTCAGTGCAGAGGTCCAGGGGAGAGACAGCATTTTCCTCCCTTTGACAGTTCTCTACACTGGGCTCTGGAGAGCAGTGCTCCTCTCCAAGTGCATACAGACAGAATTAAAACACTGAACACCCCTCTGTGGTGCCTAAATATATTTGCAAATTAAACTCTAAATACACAAGTCTTCTCTAAGTAAGGTGATAGGAATAAATTATGTAGAAAAGTAGCCTGGAAACTGCACGACACATCTTAAGGGGCTGTTAAGTTCACCTTCATTAAGCACTTCCTGATGGATTTTGCTTTCTTTCCTACGTATTTTGAAACTTTGCTTTTTGTAAGATGGAAAACTGTGCATCAAATATACATTCCGAAGGTCACAGGGACTGCTCAGAATTGAAGTTCAACCATATTAACTGCTACTCACAACTGAAATTTAAGATACCAAGACGTAGCTGTGATAAGCGCAGCACTCCTGTCCCACGGTATCTACAGAGGTCACCGCAGAGGGCAGGAGCTCCAGTACGGATGTGCCGTCACACGGACAGGAACTCTTGAGCGTTTTGGAGGCTTACAGAGTCCCACTGTCTGTAATTTTCCATCAGCTGAGTACACCCTCTCCACAACGGTATCCAAGTGCTAACACAACCAGAGGGAACCCATTTTCCAGCCAAGGCAGTAATACCTCAGTTTTTTGCTTTGGCCTCTTTGTCCCTTTCTGTTTCAAGAACTTGTGTTTCATGTTAAAATGAACTGGTGATGAACTGGTGATGGTGATGAAATACAGTACTTTTGAAGATGCACATCAAATGCATTTCCCTGCAATTACTTGACATTTAACTTTCTGCACATATGATAAACAAGCATCTGGTATTTATTTCAGAAGATGCAAGTGGCTCTGTGAGTTTCTGCACGCTGTATGGCCGTGATCCGAGACAGGCAGCTGTCTCCAAACCTGAAATCTTGATATTTCATTTCCACTAGCAGAATTTCAGCTTTGACTAGCTGCAGCAAATCACTAGATTTTTTTTCAAATTGTGTTCACTTTTGTTCAGATTGAAAGCAAATCTCTCTTGGAAAACGATGCCCAGGGACCTTGTCCAAAAGCACAGCCTTTGATAACTGCCTGTGCTGCAGTGTGACCGCCCTCACCCCCAAGTATAAGACTGGAGTAGACTTGCCTATAGGAATGGGTCTCTAACTTACAAGAAACATGGAACATCTCATGTCTGTTTTTTCCAGGGGAGAAATGTTCATGTAAAAAAAGTCCCAGTGTTCCTGTTTGTAAAATTGATTTCTTTCTTACAAAACCACACTGCAAGACACTAGCTGTTTCTACGTATTAATTACTCCCTCTGTATTTTTCCCTACAATATCTTTTAGCATCCTGGAAAAAGATTTTTACTTCTGTCTTAGTGTCCCCAAAAAAGCTCGGGTGGGAGACATGTTTTTCGACATAGATATGCAAGGGGTGGCACACACATTTTACTAGACCAGGTTAAGGAGAAGGAGAAAGAATAACATCTAGCTGTGCAGAATACATCATGTAGAAAACCTTAGCAAACAGCTGGATAAAAAACCCACATGCACCACTTGAAATTAATACTGCTGCTTCCTGTCATCATGCATAACCATGTCATAGAATGGAAGAGATTATTTTCAGAATGAAAATCTGCCTTGCTAAATAAAATACAGTCATTGAGGGAGCTGTAGCAAGGACGCGGTTTTACCAGTTCTTAACACTCCTACTGCAGGTCTGTTCAACAGCCCGAGAAAATACAGGACAAAATGCATGAGTTTGATTAACAACAGGAAGCTTTTTGTTGTGGGCATCTCTTGTGGCTTGAAAAGCTGCATAATCCATCACTTGACACAGCGTACCAATGTAAATATTTTTAGAGAACTATGTAATTTCCCCAGACAGCACAGAGTGCTCTGAGTCAGGTTAACTGCTGTAGTGCTTCACTGTTCTTCTGTCAAATATTTAATAAAGCAAGAGTTCGTCTTTTGTATCAGGAGTTGCCATTGGTTTGGCCAATCGCACTCTCTCATGATGTATATACAGCTATCACTTAACTCCTTCATTCATTGAGCTTTAAGTAAAGAAAATAATAATGCTAAGCAAAAATAACACAGACTCTAGTAGAAATTCTGGAAATAGTCTAATTAATTTGGTTGGAAAATGACTTTCAAAAATTGTCATTCTTGAAATGAGTAGTCACCACAAGAGCACAACTCCTTGACTAATGACAGGGTCCTGGATTCAAATGAAAATAGCTAAGGCTGTAAAATGACTCAGATCTTGGTGCAAAATTCTCAGTGGCAGCTCCCTAAAGAAAGTGAGGAGAAAATATTGCTGTGAGTAAGATCTCCCCTGAGTCACTACAGTCTTTCTCACTGACCTTGACAACATCTTGATGCCCTAGAAGTGGAAGCAGCTGATCACGTGCTGAATTTCTAGTCTGCACCTAACTGTCCTCAGTCAGCATACTTTCTGAATGGGTGCTTGTGGGACTTGGCAAAAATGGAGACACTCAAAAGAGGAGATGAGCAAACACTCACGCCAAAGGAATAGGAATGCTTGGCAGAAAAAGGAAACTAACTTGGTTTAGTAGTCAAAACATTCCTCACCATCTTCACCTTAGGCCCAAATCCTTTTCTGCAGCAAGAAACCAAAAGTGTAAAGATTCCCTCAAGTAAAAACAAATAGACGCAGCGATACTGCTGGGACTGTAGTACTCAGTAAGTAATTTCCAAGGGGCAGATCAGTCAGTTTCTACAGCAGAAAACTTAAGATAAAGATGAAAGAGTAGGACTGATGAACGTAAGAGACCTCCAGTCACAATTATGGGACTGGTTCAAGAAGGAAAAGACGCAGAAAATGCAGGAAAAAATGAAATCCAGAAACAAAAACGAAAAAAGAAAAGATAAGAAGAAATAAAAGGCCCCTGTGTCTCTGACAGAGCAAAGATAATGCTTGTGTGGGCTGTGTTGCATCTGGATTCATGGCACATTCTCCCACTCTTATGGTAATTTTTTTTTTTGCATAAATCAGAAGCAACTAATTAAAAAAGAAATATTTAATTCTGACATGTTCTTTGAACTGGTGTTCCATCTGGTTCTGTTTGAATAGTAAAATCTGCTGTAGTTGTAGAAATTGGCAAGCGGCACTCTGGTAAAGAGAAACAAAAGCGACTCAGTGCAGCAGGTTAATACACAGGCGTCTCAGCTTGAGCCAGTTCCAGAATTCAGCAAACCAAATCACTCCAGTATGGAAACCATAAAGATCAAATGTGTCAGAGAAATGCTGTGAGTGGGCCGGGAGGAGCGCGGTCACTGGTACATATTAGCTCTGCGTGGTGGTTTGAGCGTGTGTCTTTGAAGGAGTTTGGTTTGAAAGCAAGGGCAACACGGCGCTGCCCCGAACACGCTCCCTGTGCATGCAACGCGCCCAGCACACACGCAGCGACCGGGAGCCATCCCGCTACTCATTTGTGAGCTCCACCTTACACAGTCATGTGCTGCTCTGAGGTAACATGAGCATCACTCAGAAGACTCAGAACTAACACCTTCTTAATTTATTTCTTCAGTTGAAAACTACTTAAAACCTGAACACCACGATACAATAAACTCTGACAACAAAGGGAGGAAAATGTAATCGTCTTGGGATTTCTATAGACCCTGGGATCTAAGACATCGGCATCCTGTGCCATTCGAACTCTCTCTGCAACAGTGAAGAGAAAGGCTGATTAACTCCCAGTGCTTTAGAAAAAGATTGTTTTACATCATGCAGGAGCATATCTTGCTGTGAAATATTATGTCTTTAAAATGAAAACCTTTGCTTTGGCACTACATTAACTTGCAAATGGATAACCTAAGACATGTACAATGACTCGGTCAAAAAAGGAGGGATGTGAATGGCCCCTTTCTCCAGCTAGGATACTTAGGAACCCTTGCTGGGCAATAAATGAGTCAGGAACGTAATACTTTTAATTAACGTTGTCTGAATACTTATTTGTCATTTACATTTAATTTTAAACCTGAGCTTAATCCTCTGGTCTGGAATGAAGACAACTATTTAGTGCAGTCTGAATGTAACCTTCCCCGGTTTGTGCTAGGAACTATAGAAAAGGGAAACTCTATAGCAATACTTGCAGAACCACTCTTTTCTGAGAGAGGGACATAATTATGGGACTTGCTTCCCCAAGTGTACTGAGCAACTAATGCGCAAATGGGAAACCAGTCACCCAAAGCGTCTCTGTTGGACTGCTTCACATATGAATAACAGGGCTTTGGGTGGAAAACACTCAATTTTGCCTACAAAGTTCTTCCACAGTGTTTTTTTGCTGGCTGCTGTCCCGTTAAAATCTTGATTTATTATACATATTGGTCTTTTGAATGGAAGTACAATATTATACGTGAGTGAACAGAACTCATCTCTGCCTCTTCCTGTTTTGCAGCATACCTGTGCTAATTGGGTAGGCAGCTGGGAGCTGACTGGATGCTGCACTGTGCAGAATGAAACCTCTTCTGCCTCAGACCACACACCTTGATGGTGTAGACAGACACGGCTGTGCAACCACTGTGTTCAGAGTGACTTCCACAGAAATCGCTGGAATTTGCTACGCTTAGATATTTCTGAAAGTTTGGTCTTTGCGTCGTCTGCAAAACGTAACAAAGAAATGGGGAAAATGTGCCAGTCTTCCAAAGCCTACATTCACTGACAGTTGGAACAGATGTATAACCTGGGTCACTCAGAAATATATTTATTTTCTTGTGATCAGCTTTCTCATCTCGGAAAATCAGCGCAGTTCCTTTAAATCAGTCAGTCATCCGCAGGAGTCTGCATTCATTTACTCTCTGTTAAATGGAACTGTCAGTTTTGTTGCACCAAAATTCGATTTTCTGTTCCATACACATCGTGTAAGATGATTTTAATTTACTACCGGGTCACCAAGCAAGTTACTGCTTCTTTAAAAAATATGAGTTTCTGCTGCATTTTAGAAAAAATGTCAGGTGGCTGCAGTGCGACGATGCGGTGAGGGCACCGCAACCCTGCAGTGAAAAATGAGAGACAAAGGGTAGCAGAGATAAATTCGCGTTTTCCTTGCTGTGTCACTCACAGCCCTGAGGAAATACACACACACAGGTGATGTACTTTCTGAGGCTGTGACTTGGACGATTCGGTGAGGCCTGGTCTTCTCTTGTCCTGTGCCTGAGGAGTAAGACGAAGGGATGGCGCAGGGCAGTGACTACGAGACACCTTCTGTCCTGGTGTGAAAGAAAAGCAGGGACACTGGCTGCCTCCAGCCATGCCCTTCTCTCAACAAAGCCTGCTCAAACTCTGGCCAAGGGGATTTAATTTCCAGTTTCTTTGGCCAGCTAATGGTCCCTGGTTTGTGCACCCTCCCTGCCTCTCTGAAAGTTTCTCTGTCTCCAGTCATGAAAAGAGCAAAGCAATTGGTTTTTAAGTGCTGTGGCTTTTAAAAATAAACACAGGATGTGTTTTCTTTGTTAAGCGTATCATGAAAGGCAGAAACACTCCTATGGACAGTTAATTTTTATGGTCTGATAAGAGCATTTAAAAACTATTCTGTGCTATGTCAGCCCCTCGGCCCATAGCTTGAATTTAATAGGATTTGCAATGGAAGAGCCTGCTCCTGCCTCTGTTACAGCTGAAAGTCACCTTAGTCTGTCGCACGCTGGTCTATAACCTACACAGGTCCAGTTATAGCACACCCTGGTTTAGTACGTGACAGGACAAACGGAGCTTTTCAGCAGCTTCAGAGGATCAACACCAGGAACAGGTTTAGCCTGAAGTGCTCGATGCAGGAGGCTTCAATGAAGAGAAAGACCAGACTGCCTAGGTGCAGATGGCAGGTGGGAGTTCTGTGTAAACAGAGCTTCTCTAATGAGAAGCCAGTGCCTAAAACCAGAGGAACTGAACCTCACCTTAGTGTTTGATCAACTATACTTTATCAGCTAGTAGGGTTTTTTTGTATGGTGTTTACTCTGGTGCCTTTCTGAAGACTTTAAAAATCTTCAATGACAATATTAACGGTAAAGTGAAAAAGGAAGTATTTCCTTGCTGAAATACACCTTTTTCCTTTTTTTGTGGTGGGGAAAAAGACAAATTGCTTTCTGAAGGGCAGATATTTACCACCTGGAAGAAATCTCATTTAGCCTTTCACTTCACCTGTTTTCTGGCTGCTGTGAAAATGTTACTTAATGGGCAGGACAGCATTAAACTGGAACAGAAAAGCAGGATGACACAAGGACGGGGAGGGAAATAACAGCTCAGCAACAGAAAACCCAGATCCCGAATGCTGGGATGGGGGTGGGGAAGGGCCCTCAGGACTCATGAACTCTTCAGCTTCATACTACTGTGCAGGTGTGGAAAGAGTGAATAAAAATACACAATCGTCTCTGCAAAGTACACCTCTCATCTCCAGCTGAGGGTCGGCCCCCTGAGAACACAGACCTTTAGCTCAGCAACAGCTCTGCTTATTATAACATGCCTCAGCTGTGCGCTCCTGCCGAAGGCTGTACTTCTAGCCACTGCCCTTGGTCACTTCTAGCACTGAGCTCGACCTCATCCACTGTTTGATTCCTGCCTGGCCTTGCAGATTAATTTATGACTGCTGGGCTCACAAAAATCCACTTCTGAGATGCCTTCCTCCACATCTGCACAAGTCCTGGCCGTGGTGGAGCAGATGTGTTGCAGTGCCTGGTAGCTAGGCGGGCAAGGCTGCCTCAACCCTCATGGTGTCTGCAAACCATCTGGGAGAGAGCTCTCTGACCAAGCAGAATGGCACAAACAACTGGTTTTTTGACTTGATGGCAGGTTGAAAACCAGCAAACAATAACAAGTGCTTTGAGTCAAGCCAGACACTGAGCCTGGTGAGTGGTAAAAGAGGAAGAGAAGAATGATTTTGTATGGCACTTTGAAGGGGCTTTGCTTTCAGTGAAAGAAGACAGAAGAAAAAGATGTTGTGATTTAGAAAAGGACGTGCTGTGGTACTTATTTTAAAAACATATTTAAAGTTTTAATTTCTTTCCTTCTTGGAACCAACTAATGTAAGTGCGATAAATTTACAAAACTATTTTCGTAGATGCTGAATCAAGGGCTTTTGCTGGACACATTTTTAATTCGCTATCTCAGCTCTAAAGGGCCATCTGTCTTGCAGCCGTTGAGGGGATGTAGGGCTGGACTGGAAAGTGGATGCATAAGTAATTACAGAGTTACACACAAACTACTCAGATCTCTGCATAATGGATCCCCTGAAAGAACTGAAACTATTATAATGATTAGGCTGGTAGTGGAGGCTCAGAGGGGCTCTGCTTCTGCTGCTCCTCCATATGTTTCATGCAGGATTGCTTGAAGCCATGAAGGACTCCCCTCTATGTTAAGGCTTCTGCTGAAACGTGTCAGAGGGAGATAGGGAAGACTTTCTTCTAAACTAGATTTTGCACCTGCACTTCTGGAGCAATAAGGCTCAGTTCTCTGAGCATCCCTTCAGCCTCCCCAGAGTGATAAATCTATGGCTGGGAACTTCCTGGTACTAAAAGAACTCTTAAAGCACTTTGAATAACCAAAAAAACCTTCATACTTTGTCAGGCCCTTTCTTCCCTCCCTCTCCCTCCTGTCTGATTTCAGCACTTGCCTTTGTGAAACTCTGCCATTTATTCCCATGTCACAGTAAATAAAGGTACGAATGTATCCTGCTGGGTCAATTAACCCTGGTTCTGAGCTGTGTCACAGTCTGTACCGGCTGTGATTTCCAGAAAGGAATACTCTTTTGTCATTCTTGCCCATGTGCAAAGCATGTTCAGACCGTAAGATAACCGGAGCGTTTTCCACACAAAGGTAACTCTGCTTTTTGTAATTTCTGGAGTGCAGTTATGAACTGTGAAGTGACACGAACCAAATATATGACTTCTATTCTACAGTGGTGGAGAAGACAAAGGACTGGCAGTTTTCATGCTTTCATGTCAGTGTGTTCCCTACTGGTGGGCAAACCCTGCCACAAAGCCTCTGAACTTCAGCTCTCCGGCAGTCTTTCAAAGGCGGGGAGCCCTGGGAAGCTGAGGTTTCCCAGGTTTCATGTTATTCTGCGCAGTAACATGATGCACTTCTCTGCAATATCGAACTCCAAAAGAAACAGAAATAATAAGAATAAAAATAACAGGCATTGTTGACTTGCACTTCCTTGAGCTTTCATGTGAAATATTTAGATAAGCAAACTTGGTAGAGTCAACCTAAACAGCTGGCTGATGTAAGAATAAACCTGTTAATGAAACAAATGTGCTGTGCAGCAGCATATATAAATACTAACTCTGTTTTTACGTGAATACCAGATAAGGAAGTAAGTTATGACACAGATGAAAGGTCAAGACACCAAATGATGAAATGCAATTATTTTTAGAAGTAACACAGGAATAAATCTCTGCTAATCTCTATACCAGTTCACATCAGCATTGCATGCTTCTGGGTTTCACTTACAAAAGAGCAAATAAAGAAGAATGTAATTACTGCAAATGTAAAAGAATGAAGACAAATGTGGAAGAAAAATTCCATCTTGGAGGTCCCTCTCATTCTGGTGAATTAGCATACACATGCAAGAGTTTTAGATCAATGAAGTACACTCTTCTTAATCAGGAGAGTTACTGTTAAATAAGCAACTGATATTTCAGTTAGTGGAGCTGAGGGGGATCTCCCAGGCTGCTCCCATTGTTACCTCTCTCTAGCCTTCCTACAGAATCTTAAATGCTGCAAGAGGCAGAGGGAGAATTTTGCACCAAATCAGCTGATACTTCTGGGGCTGATCCACAGAGTTACTCTGCAAGAGCTGTAGGTGCCAAAAGGATGAGTGGGAGATGTGGTGAAGATGGGCCAGCAGAGGCCAGAGCAAATGCCCAGACCTGCTCCCTGGGCCAGCCTCTGATTCTGGCCATTTCCCTGTGACAAAGACAGCAGTGCAAATTCGACCTGCTTTAGCCATTTATGTCGTATTAGCTAGAAGACATAACAGGGAGTTCATCTCAGCGTACGGCCTTATGTCAACGCAGAGCAACAGGTAATACCCAGTGTGGAGTACAATGTCCATTTCTGTCAACTCCATGGCAATCTTTTTTGGGCAAACTTGAACGGGCGGAGTGTGTTTATACCACAGCAGTGCTTTCTGCTTGATGGCTACAAAGTTTTGATCTAGAATTCTTTAAGCTGGATTTAAGGTTTCATACAACCCCAGCCATAATACGAACTGAAGATCTTGTGTTACTAAGACATGTGGTTTGCTTTCTGTCAGTCTTGCTCAGTGCTACAGGATGAGATAAAAATGGTGCCACCCACAAACTATCATCCAGCTTAATGGGAGTGTAAAGACCTGTGTTATATGCATTGGAAGCAACACTTTGATAGAAAACATACTGATTCTGCCATAAAAGCACCCAAAAGGTGTTGCTCCTTGCGGGTTTGAGAACCTACGCCGTTATGAGGATTGATGATGGCACAGGTTCCCAGTGACCCTGGTAATAGGCAATCAGTCTCCCTTCAAAACCACACACAAATGTGAGTCTCAAGTGTCCTTAGCTGCCAGTGCCCATTCTGCCCTCGCTCCTCCTGGTGATTGCCCTGCTCCTACGATGGCCTTGTGGGAGCTGCTTGGCACGACCCCTTAGAGCAGCCCTGAGGTGCAGGGTCTTACCATGCACAGCAGCCCGTGGCTCCTGCTCAAAGGCTTCAGAAATTTGATGCAAAGAAGTTTCCTAAATATAAAGATTTCACATGTTACTTTTTGAGAGGAGCGTAAACGTAACTGCTGGTCTTAAATGCAAACATTAAATCTACTCTGTAAAAACACAATTACTGCTGCCATGGCAGAAACCAGTCATCCCTATTGAAGGAATGCCTTGAAAATGCAATCATAAAATCCCCGCACACTATGGATTTCATTAACATTGTACTCCCTGAGGATTCCCAATTGCACAATAACAGGAGTTCTTTAAATTTTAAATACCACAGACAGGAACAGTTTCACTAAAACCAGATGTGAAACCCTCGCACTGGCCTTCTTACTGGTTCCGAGTACTGAAACTGGCTGGTAATTGATACCTATTAACATGTTTGTTGTTCGGATTACAGAAAGAGAAACACTATACTATTTTTCCTGTGAAAGGATACGTTAATGAGAGACAATGACTTACACTGCAGTGGCCCTTGATTAAGTTAAAGAACTGTTTTTATTTTTTATTTTAAAATACCCTGGTTTACACTGAAGGGCAATTGAATACGTGAAACGTAAGCGTACTAAACAAGTAAGCCTAGCTTAAGTTTGAGGAGCTAATGGCATCCCATATAATAATAAACTAACTTTATGCTTATTTTTGGCATCCCTTGCCTCATGCGTATCTTTATTCCATGCACATTAGAAAATCTACAGACTTTATTCATGTGTTTTTAGAGAAGAAATTCAATCAGGAACGACTATGGAGTCACTAAAATCTCCGGGTTGTTGAGTAATTTTCAAAACTGTGAAATGGAGAAATTACTGTGCAGCCCTTTAGTGTGATTGTGCCATGGATATTTTGCATCTAAGCTTTGGCTTTTATTTCCAAACAACAAAGGCAAGGAAAGCATGAGCAGGTTTTACTTAGTAGAGCCTGGCGAGCAGGCAGCATTCAGATGAACTCAGGAGTTAGTACCTTGCCAGCCACAAAGCGACAATCTAGTTTTTCCACCAAAGAAGGGTTTCCATGTCCGGAGATGGAATTAATGCAAATCCATTACTAACAACAAGTCAACGCTATTTTCCTAATTCATTTCAGCACAATGGTCCAACAGACGTCAACACCTCAAAGGAGACAATCATATCTCATGCCCTTTAGATGTCCTCCGTAGATACCAATCCCCCTTTGCTGATACTTAACTGAGGTTTTATGTTTCTTTGGTCTCAGTTAAAACATTAACCTTGAAAGAAAGGGTAAAATGAAGGGACAGGAGAACTACACTTCCCCATACAAAAAAAATACATGATACAGTAAGGGAGTTAGTATTTGAAGCTGTATTGGCCATGTGTGATTGTACCTTCTCAGATACTTGCCGAAGTTGCATATACCCATCAGCAGTTTGAAAGCAGACATCACTACTTAACCAGCTGCAGGGTGTGCACGTATGGAAATCTGCAATTGTTTAAAGGTTCATTCACACTGATATACACAAAGCCTTTGTCTCTCAGACAAGGGTGTATCCACAGAAATTTTCAATTTTAACATTAGAAGTCAGCTTTACTGCATCCTCCAGACAGTCTTGTGCTGTTGAATACTTCCCAGAGTTTCTGCACGGCGCACAAAAATCCACGTACAGTGCACAAAGGCCAGTACTTCACACAAATGACTACCTTACAATATCATACAGTACAAAACAGAACAGAGTGACCTCAGTTCTTTATACACATGCGCCTTCCTCCTTTTATAAAATATTGTGATTCTTTTTCAATGGGTAATTTCGAAGCACTTTATCAGTTATATGTCCTTGGTTGTTTGTCTGTAAGCTCTTATGGAGATGAACATCTGTTCCTGGAGATACTGATACAAAAGAAGCATGGAATTTTGGTATTTTGTCCAGATACAAACTCACAACATGTGCTAACCGGCAAGGGGAACAAGATTCTCTAGAAGATGGCAGTTCCTACGCACAAGGACACTGTAACTGAGGTGCCTGATGGTCTAACGTGCTTAGCACCTGTCTCAAGATGGTCCACTAAGTTAACAGGAAAGCATTTAGAACACATTTGGAAGTTTGAATTGGCAATGTCAGTATTGAAT
Source organism: Rhinopomastus cyanomelas (assembly GCA_013400115.1). Classification (NCBI taxonomy): domain Eukaryota; kingdom Metazoa; phylum Chordata; class Aves; order Bucerotiformes; family Rhinopomastidae; genus Rhinopomastus; species Rhinopomastus cyanomelas. The sequence continues at coordinate 633,375 of VXBP01005984.1, read as the reverse complement.
TAAACCATAATAAAATAAAGAACTAATATAACTCTAACACAAATAGAGACAAAGATGAGATACACTGTTGGGCCTTGTGAAAAGCTAGGGGATCGTATACTCTGTGTCCAGATTAGCTCTTCTGCTACACAGATTGAATGGTTGTCCAGATTAGCTCTTCTGCTACACACATTGAATGGTTGTCCAGATTAGCTCTTCTGCTACACACATTGAATGGTAGAAACAATTGATAGTTCTTCTGCAACACGTGTTGAGCACAATTACTCAATGCAATGAATCTTCAAGCAACACTTTGTAGGCTTAGTCCTGCAAACAAGATCCAGCTGTACAGCAAAGGCTACGAAAGCCTCCTTGCTCTGTCATGGGGGTGCTGGCCTCAGTAAATGGGCCCAGGGTAGTGGAGGAGATGCCCTAGGGCTAGGCTGCTCAGGGAAATGGTTCTTGCTGCCTTTTTCAAACCCGGGGCTGGGTGAAGTAGGCGCGCACTGCAGTGTGAGCAGTACAGCATATAAATAATCACCAACTTTTTGACTGATGTGGTAGCTGGAGGCAGTGTAAAGCTGCTAAAAATTATGCTCAGCGGTTGTTTCAGTCCCTGAGCACCCTGGTTTATTGCAGAAGGCAAAGAAGGTGAAGAAATTCATCGGCAGGAGACCTGAGGTACCCTGAGCCTTTTTAAACCCCAGAGTAGCTTGGATTCTGTTATGTATTTGTTATTAAAAAGGGCAATGATTTCAAAAAAGTCCTTTGAATTTTTTTCTCAGAAAGATCTAGTTCTAAGTGAAACGATTAAGCTATATATAGATGTACATACACATCATAACTTAATAAAGTTAATAAGCACAAAGAACACATGAATGAGATTTGACTGGCTCTCTTGCTTTGATTATGCAGTCACAAATGCATAAGAGACAGCAGAAAAGAAGGAAATAAAGCAAGAGAGGTGGCCCTCTGACCAGATGAAACACATGGAATTTGATTCTGATTCATTCCACCCTTTTGCCTTGTGCATTCCATGGATTGCAAGTGGCAATGATTAATAACAAGCTTTGTACTCAGGCAAGGCTGAGGAGATTTTAACATTTATTCCTAAATAAGGACAAAGGATCAGCGGTTTTTTTGCCACTCTGAAGTCTGATTAGATCCATCATATGCGATTACCAAGTTGCCAAGAGCTCAGGATGTGTAGGGGCCCCTAAGCAGGACACTTGAGAGTCCCATTGTGTGCCAAGGATTAGAAATGAAAGATTTCCCACTCTTTCTTCCCTTTACTCACTACTACTCAACATGCTTTTGAGCTTTCTTGCAGATGGCGAACCTCACAGGAAACACCAATGTGAACATTCAGAGGATGGCTAACAAGGCATTGTTTTTGTATGCCATTTTGTAATTTCCTAGTAGAAAACAACAGCAGCAGGAGGAATGTTTCGAACAGATGAACAAGTTTTCAGTATTAGCAGTATTGATCTAATACTCTTAAGCCTTTCTCAGCTTTTGCCATCACAAATAGAAGCTAGGTTACAACTAGGTGTAAGTCAGCCTCCAGTTAAAGCAAATCAGTGTTTTTGTCACCTAATGATATGAATCCTTGCTTGCTAGTAAACAGATTATTTGTGTATAGTCATCTACAGTAATAGTTGTCACCTGTTCAGGAATCATGTGCCTTTAATCTACAAAACTGGCAACACACAAGAAAACCCAACAAGTCCAAGTAGACTAACGAAGCTCACAGTCTCTGTGGTGACAAATGTTTGCATGATTTCTCCTGCATTAACTGGACAAAGCTGAGGCAGCTAGTCTTGCTAATGAATATTGTGCTTAAGGATGTGGGGGAATAGCCACCAGACAGAGACCACTGAACTCATTTAATGTGTAACATATTCTAGAAGGAACATATAGGTCTTCTGAGGTGAAACCTGAGTGCATGAGAATGCTATTCCATATTAATGCTTAACTGTAATCAGCTAGAGACATAGCACATGCTCATTTTACTGAGACATTCCACTTTAAGTGCATGTTAAACTAATATTGACTTTTCCACTACACCAAAATCTCTGTTATTTGTGCCCACAAGACTGAAAAAACAATAGACAAGGGAAGGAGAAGAATTAATCTTGCTGACCTTTTCTTTCTTTGAACCTTTGGGAGTCAGTGTTTTTTTGTGGGTCTAACAGGGAATGTGGGCTCTTCACTTGCACTGATTCTTGATCATGGAATGATTATGTAGAAATACTTCACTGTTGTGGGTGTTTTACTTCTTTCTTTTGCATTATCCACATTCAATAAACTTCACAGAGGATTATTAATAATACCTTTAAAACGTTATATTTTTACCTGTATCCACTCTCTGATAGAATCTTCCCCCGGGGTCCATCCATTCTCAGGGTAATTTAGCCGGGACCGTTCTGAAGACCAGATAGTGCTGTACTGGGAGGAGACGGTGATTTGATCAGAGTGAATTTCTCCTGACTCCATACCTAGGGGTTCCATGCACTGGAAATCTAAAGGACAATAAATTACCATCATTATTATGGTCAGCTTTTTGATACAGACTTTGAATAATGAGCGTGTTTGCCTGCTTTGAATATGAATATCTAAAGAATTTACTTTTCTGTGACTCTGAATTCTTTAGCGACTTGAAGTGAGGCGGGATCTGGCTTATGGTGTCACTCTTAATACCGTCATCGGGTTGCCATGACAATGCTGGCAATAATAATGCTGCACAAATATTTTTAGCCCAGCACTGTAGCCATTTCAATACAGGACAATAGAAATATCCTTTCTAGGGTAGCACAGGCACTTCTGTGGATTTGTAATATAAACCCACATATATTCAACTCATAATTACACACAAATCCAGCAAAGACAAACCAAATGACTGCATAAAATGATTTTACTGTAAAGCTATTTAATTCAGTACACAAAGTACAAAATATTTTACAAATATTAGTAGAATCGTAGCCAGATCAACAAAACAGAATCAACAAAACTTGAATTCAGGCCAGAAGATTATTGACCTAAGGGAATTAGCACCTCTTTTGTAACACATATTTTAAATGAGCTGATCATCTCCATCAAATCTCTTTTTGTTGACAAAAAATATGCCTAGATGATTTAGAATCAATTGACACCCTAGCCACTATATTGAGTTCAGAAGCTAATAGGGCATGGAGACTAATTTCTTCTCTCACTCTCCAAACAAAACAAAAAGGTTCCAACTCCCACAGAAGCAATCTCATCACAAGGGCAGGAGAGAATAAGTTGTGCATGTGTTTCCGTTCGGGAAGGAGAACAGAAGTCATTCCTTCATTAGCAGTTTAAGATGAAATTCTAGTGTGTGACGTGAAGGCCTTGTCAGTTGGTTAAACACACTTTCTCTGGAGCCTTCTAACAGAAGGGTGGGTATTGAGCTGAAGGCTTCAAAATCCATGAGTTGGAGAAAATAAACTATTAATCAACAAAGTCATGATTTTTCAATGAAAACAAAAATATTTGTTCAATCCTTTATCTGGGATCAAAAATTTTCCATTCAGAAATGTTACTGGGGTACCTTAACTGCCCCATAACTGAATAACCTGACTTGCTCTTGAATTGCATTTCTCAGGCAATTACCCACCCTTACACACATTTCTGTGCTGCTTCAGTATATTAGGCACCTTGGGTGAAGTACTAAAGCTGAGCAATCTCCTGTTTGAAACCAGGAGAGCCATGAGCTGCTGCAAACATCACAAGAAGTGGTAGCAGGGGGCCACATATTAAAATATCTAAAAAGTTGGAGTCTAGTTTGATTTTGACATGTGGGCTTTCCCTGTAGTCTACTGAGAAGGACAAGTATCTCCTGGGGACATCTCACATGTCTGAGGTAAGTAGGTGGAGTTATGTTCTGGAAGTACTGGCAATGTGGAGGACATGAACACAGGGACCCAGGTTGTCTGGCTAGCTAGGTAGAGGAAGTGTCTACGTAAGGAGAATCCAAATTAGCCAGATGAAAAATATGAGAGAATGAGAAAGATGCTTCCCATCCACAGAGGCTAGGTGTGTTTCATCCCCTCTTCGTGGCCATGTACATACAAGAAAAATGTTAAAGAAGAAAGGGGCAGAGGAGAGGTCAGGAGTAACAGGGCTAATTTCAGTTTACTGACTTTTCTTTTGCTCCTTCTTCTTTGACTAAACAAGTACATAAAATACGGGTGAATCTGCTCAAAACTCAGTAAGTGGCCAAAAAGGAGAGAGAGCTTCATTTAAAGTGGGATTTACATCATCAAGCAAAGCAGAGATATCGGCAAGGACATGGTGTAACACAGCCCATTATTTTCCTATGTCTCCCTCACTTCATTTCATTCTCTGTCCAAAGGGTAAGCATGAAAACGAGGCAACTGGGAAAAAATACGAGACGGAGAAGAAAGCTTAGATAGCTTATGAATGGTTTAACAAGAGCACAGATATTAAGTGGGTCTTTTTTGTTCAAGAAATTGATCATCAAAGCTTATTTGATGTAGTCAAAGGCGGCTTTGGATAGAGCACTCATTGTTCATGTTTCATTGTTTTAACGCAAGTGTTCAATTGCTCTGCATGCCTGCCTTTCCTTGGTCAGCGCTGTTTTTCATCATAATTATCCCAACTTCCTGGCAATAATGCGGAATAAAACCGTAAGGAGGATTCTGCTTCTTGCACTGCTTTTCAAAGTGCAGCTGTTCTTTAACAGCAACAAAAAAAGTCCTTCCCGACCATCTTACTCATTTAAAGTTTCTTTAAAGTTTCATACAACACCTGGTGTGCAAGAAGACATAGCAGAGAACTTTTCCCAAGAAGCAATGAGGGGCAGAGAGATACCGACCTTCTGACACACTGCTCTGTGACACACTGTAGTTTGCTGAGAAGCCCTCTTTTGCTATTGCGCTGTCGGTGTAAAATACCATTGAAAGAATCCCTGTTGAAGACCGGACACGTCCTGGGTTGTTCTGCCCACAGTAACGCCCTATGTGTGGGCCAACTGCAAAAGAGACAGGATACAACAGTCAACTGTCAGTTACATCCCAATAATAGATGACACTTCAGTAGCCTCAGTCCCTCAGCAGGCAGTAGTGAATGTCTACAACAGTTCAAAATCACAACCTCATCACCAACTTAGCAGTGGACAATAAATTGCCTATCCCACCTAGGTAATTTTACTTTTAAAATGTTCCAGACAGCACTCCATAAACCTTCGAAAATGTAAGACCCAAGATTTCAAAAAGCATCCTCTGAAATGTGCAGAGAGGGCAATGATGCACAAAATTACATATATGAAGCTCCGTAAGTATTTTGCAGTGTGTGATTGAAGGACTATTTACGACAAGGACGTCTGGATGGCCTGATTTGCACACACAGTCTACAGGATGCTCTGGCAACAGGAGTTCAAACAGTACCTTCCAGCTTTGACGCTCAGTATTGCAGATAGTATGTTAATTTTACAGTGAACTTAGAAAAATAACACCCATATTGAGGCTATGATTAATGACTCAGTCTGGCTTTTTGCTTCAGTCTTCACCAGAAAGCTCTCAGATCACATTACCCAGGCCACAGAAGTCAAAGGCTGGGAATGGGAGAAAGAAGCACCACCCATGGCAGGGGTATATCGGGTTTGCAACTATACATAAAGAACCTGAAGGTTCACAAATTCCCACCAACTGGAAAAGGAGAAATATAACCCTCGTTTTTGAAAAGTCTAAAAAGATGACCCAAGCAACTACAAACCAGTCAGTCTCACATCTTTGCCTGGAATTACCATTCAGCAGATCTTCCTGGAAACTATGCTGAGGCACACATAAATAAGGAGCTGAGTGGCGACAGCCAACACAGCTTCACTAAGGTCAGATCATGCTTGACAAACGTAGTGGCCTTCTATGATGAGGTTACAGCGTTGGTGGATAAGGGTAGAGCAACTGGTGTAATCTACCTGGACTTGTGCAAGGCATGTCCTGCATGACATCCTTGTCTCTAAAACTGAGAGACATGGTTTTGACAGATGGACCACTTGGTGGATGGGGAATTGGGTGGATGGCAGGTTTGGACTAGGCTTTAGGAAGGGATTCCTCACTTCCAGTAGTGAGGCACTGGAGCAGGTTGCCCGGCGAGGTTATGGATGCACCCTCTCTGGAAGTGTTCAGGGCCAGGCTAGATGGTGGTCTGAGCAACCTGATCTAGTGAGAGGTGTCCTTGCCTATGGCAGTGGGGATTGGTAATAGGTGATCTCTGAGGCCCCTTTCAACCTAAAGCATTCCATGATTCTGCCACCCTTATTTAGACTTCCAGTGCACTCTCACAGATTTTTCTCCTGCATGCTCAATATTAAGGAGTACTGTAAAATAATTCTAGAGGAAAATCTTAATCCTTTGAAAAGACAAAAGTTTTCTTGAGATTATCTCCACGTCACAGGACACACACACATACATGGTCTCCTTCAGTGGTACAAACGCATAAAGCAGTTCCTAACATTTTCTAGATTCTCTGTGCAGTGAGATAATCTTTTTCCTTAATTAAGCCACTCAATTCACAACCAACATATGTGGCCTCCTAGCACTCCAGCATTCCCTACAGACAGGTCCCTAGGCTGTTGAATAGTGGTACATCTGTGCTTACAAACAACCAGAAAAGATAACGCTAAACCTCATCCATGGAATCACTTAGGAAAACAATCATAAGAAGTCATCTTAATGCTTACACTACTGGCTTTCCAGGCTTAAATTAACACCTTGTCATTTCTCTAGGAAGTCCATTTCATTTGCAGTTTCAAATAGAAGATGTTTATATATCCTAATTGTTCACAGTTCAAAGAAAATCGTCAGCTAACATAATTTTGTGGTAATGCATTGGAATTTTCAAACAAGTAAAACAGTTCCAGCTTGGAATAACTTTATTATGTAAGCTACACATTTCTGTAAGGCCCTAGAGTTGCCAGAAAGAGGGAGCTCAGATGTTACAGCTCTTGCTGCCAGCATGTGCTTTTCTTTCTATGTTCTGGCCACAGTTAATCTTCAACTGCCTTGGCAATCCCATGGCATTGAAAATACCCTCCAGTTCATCTCTTTTCCACCGGGCTTGTTCAATGGAATCACAGGATCACAAAATCACAGAATCACTCTGGTTGGAACAGACCCCCGGGGTTCATCGAGTCCAACCATCTACCCTACTGTACAAGTTTACCCCTAAACTATATCACTCAGCACCTCATCTTTAAACACATCCAGGGACAGGAACTCAACCACCCCCCTGGGAAGCCTATTCCAGTGCTTGACCACCCTTTCTATGAAAAAATTCTTCCTAATATCTAATCTAAACCTACCCTGTTGTAACTTGAACCCAGTCCCTCTTGTTCTATCACTAATTGCTTGTGAGAAGAGACCAGCACCAACCTCTTCACAACATCCTTTCACGTTGTTGGACAGAGTGATGAGGTCTCCTCTCAGAAGAATTGATGGAATGAAACACCCTATAAATCATATAGGTTAAATTGTTCCTGTTTTATTATCTGGAGTGATAAAGATGCTTTAGACTGTCACCATCAGCTGCTTTCTAGAAACACAACAGAATGCCTCCACTGCAATTGTGCAGGCTTGCTTTTTGGTTTTGTCTTCCTCTGTCATTTCCTATGTGCATACAATGCTAACACTGCTCAGTCCCATGATGGTTTTCAGTATTACAGCTGATGATATTGTTCTGAACTGCAAGAAAACAAGAAGAGTAAGGCCACCATGTAATGGCACGCTTGCGTTTCCCTCCTCCCATTTCCTGTCGGGAAGTCTCTTCGATATGGCAAACAGAAGACAACTTTGTTTAGGGTAGAGAGGCTTTAAGATTCCCTATGACTCACTGGTCTATAATTTTTAAGACATATTTAGTGATTCTGCATTTCAGTCTCTTTTGACTGGCCCTGCTACCCCTTTGTACTATTCCCTTTGCTAGCTCTGGAGATGCAAGAGCCAAGAACTTGCCAAATATGACACAAAGAGGTACTGAATTATTTTGCACAGCATGTAAACCTTAGCCCACTGAGCTCATGCCGTATTGATCTGAGGACTGGATGAAACAGAGATTCTTCTTACATAAATAGCTAACACAAAGTTCTCCTTTTTTCCATCCAGGTCTTGAAAAAACTTTTGAGCAGCAATACAAGATCAAATGGTTCCGGTGTCACCACATCAAATAAATGCTGGTGGGGAACACTCTCTGAGCAATCATTTAGGAGATGATACTGCAGTTTGCTTAGGTAGCCTACTGCACCACAATTTTTTACCATCTTCTTGACCCATCCTTATGAGCTGAAAAGGTTTTTCTAATAACAGAATTACAGAACCACATAATCACAAAACCGTAGGGCTTGGAAGGGACCTCTGGGACTCATCTAATCCAGCCCCTGCTGTTAAAACAGATTCATCCGGAGCAGGTTTCAGAGGCATGTGTCCAGATGGGTTTTGAAATTCTCCAGAGAAGGAGACTCCACAACCTCTCTGGGCAGCCTGTATTAGATCATGCGTAGTTCCAGGACAGCAGGTGCTGACAAGTCATTAGGCCCAGGAAGTTCTTTGCAGCCTCTACCTGTAGACCATCAGGTCACTTTGTCAGCATCCCCAGGAAGGCCTGCTTCAAATATGAGTCCTTTGGAAATGTCCTTACTCAAGGGCACTTCTACACGACCCACAGAACAAAGGCTCTTCAGTGAGCTACAGTTACTTCATTTGTCCATACAAAGGCTGAAATCTTTGCTTTTGGAATTCAGTTAAAAAAACCCAACTAAAGAGAAGCAAGGAAAAATGGAATCCCAGGCATCTAAAAGATCCAAGATTAAAAAGATGTTAAGTAGCCCTTTTACTGGATTTTAGGGCTGATGTGCTTTGGTCAGTATTTTCGCAGCAGCATGATTGTTATTGGCAAAACATTTGCACACAATTTAGGACGTGGAAGAGAAAAGAATCCTATCCTCACAGGCCAGTAGTCACTTAGACTGAGCTAGTGCATACCCTCATGTCTGTAATATCACTCCTTGTAAGTAAGCAGAAGGCAACCACAACAGAGGAGAAACACACTTAGATTAATGGCAACATTCATTTGCACTGAAGTTAACTGAGGTACGGCATCCTAGCATCCTCATTTGCTCTGTAATCCAGTGGAAGCATTTGTGCTATTGACAGGGGCAGCAACGGTTCTCAAACCACATGTAAACTTCTTTAAATTACTTTGGAGTACCTAGAAGACAGTCTATAGAGCTCCAACATGATGAATCTTTGCAATTCATCACTTATGCTAGTCCTCGTTTGCACTGGGCCATTTTTCTTCAAAGTCATCAATGGACTATTCTCAGCCAAGACTGCCTGAGGTATGTTTGTGCCTTGGGCAAAGATATATTTGGAGTCTACTTTATTAATGCAAAATCACATATTTCTGTTCAGTGATCTACTTACTCTCCTGCTCTAACTCCACCTGCTATCTACTTCAAACCGCAGTCCCTTTTCTGCACAACACACACAACACGTACCTGTAGTTCCTAAAAATTCTGCAAATGAGTGTGCATCACCTCTTGCTTTGTTTTAAATAAGAGACTAAAGGGTGCCCCTGGCATGCAGTCAGGATGCCAAGTCTGAGGCATTCTTGAATGCCTACCATTCCCGCCCTGAGCCAGCAAAACACTTCAGTGTGTAACTTCAGCCTTGGTCAATTCCTGTCGAAGTCAATCTAACCGCTCACGTGCTTTACGGATAAGCACGTGGTTTGCACAACCAAGGCACAAGTGCTCAGTATTGCCAGATTCAATCCACTAAACGGGGAAGCAGGCGGGCTGAGGACTCCCTGCTTGTGACAGAGCATTTCAGGATTAGTATTTCTGTGAATGACTTACAGACATCAGAAAATTGTCTAATGAAAAAGAAATTGCTTTCCATAAAAAATGCCAATTATGTAGAATCAAAATGTAAATGGAAGCACAACCACGTTGCCATCTCCTTGTAAAAATCATTGCGAACACTTGCTTTGAAAAAGATTTCTCTTTCTTTTGTCTGTGTGTTTTCTGAGGAACACAAAAAATCATGACCGCAGAAAACGGCAAATTTATTTCCTGCAGGTCTCTAGTGACTGTGGCTGATCAAATTTTACAGTGAAAACATTTTCCACTTATGCTGGGTTTCATCTGCTCTAACATAGGTATCTGAAGTTTACATCTGAGTTAGTGATCCATAGCTCCCAGCACAGCCAATGAGAAGAACCTCCAGAGGTTCATTAACTGTGCCCTGAAGTAGATGTCTCAGACAGATCAGAGTCGGGTGCTGCTCTGCTGAGAATGCCTGCCAGTGCTTGGCTCAAACTTTGATGCTGGCTTTCCAGAGGCGGGTAAGAGCAGCATGTTCAGGGGGCTGTCCATCTAGTTCTGCCCAGGTTGTGGTCACGACTGTATCCCGTTCAAGTACTGCTGTCATTCTGGCAAAGCACAGCAGTGTTCCTCTGGAGCAGGGGATTTGAGCTGAAGGATAGACATGTTTTCCACATGTTTAAAACATCCTTCTACTTCATGTTTAGAGACCTGCAGCCAGTGGCCAAGGGACTGTTCTGGGACCAGACTAACAGTGTGACACAGCTCAGCCCCACAGGGCTCTTTGCTCTGAGGCATGACGGCTACATCCAACATGCCTGTTGGGAATGAGCCCCTGGTTTTGCTGTCCTGCAGATCATGCTTAGGAACTGCTGGTGCAAATGCAGACTGAGGTAGGCTAAAATTGTGCAAGTATGCTTGCAATCAAGAAATGCACACAACCATGCCTTGGCCCTGTTCTAGTTAACAGAATAGATATAGCCTCAGAGTATTTTTTCATGGACTAAGAGAAATGGACGAATGGCTGACTCATCCTGGGTGAACCTCCCTTCATCAAAGGCAGACATTCAGAAATGTACTGTTTCCACGTGAATACAATTAGACTGATTTTGCCTTTCCTCCTCCTCCCTGTTTCCCTCAAGATTACCTGGACATTCTCTTTCTGGTATCTAGAAAATTTTAATTTCTATTGTGGCCAAGGTTATGGCCAAGACAGGTCATACCAGCAGTTTAGTGCTTCAGCTTTGTGTTTTGGTTAAAACAGTTCTCCCTCCCAAGGATTCATCCTGTGATGCACTTAGAGAGAAGCAATGACATCCTCTCTGCCTTTGTAGTGTGAAGTTAAACAGGAGTGATTGACTACTGGGTACGGATCAGATCCTTCTACAGCGAAATGATGCAGCAAACATTTCCCTGTAACTGCTGCAACATCCAGTAGTTTGTTTCTAAGGAAACATCTCTTTCTAGTCTACAAATTCAGCCGAATATTTGCAAACATGTAAACCCCCTTATTGGATGTCAGGATCATTTTAGGCTTAGACTGTTTGGGAGGGAATTGGATGGCTGATAATGCGTGCTGTTAATTGCTCTTCAGTATGGCTCAGGCACTTTCTTGAACCAGGAAATTACTGCTTTGAAACCCTCTGACACTATCAATAATGCATTTCTTTTTAGTAATATTGCACATGAATTGATTGACTGGATCATCTTTTCACATGTCAGTTTAAATGCAAGTGCTACAGGAATTCAGCTTGGAAAGATTAGGCGTGTATACAAATAAACCTATTATTAAATGTTCCAGACATCATTATTGTGGTGTTACAATACTGTTGGCCTAACTGAGCCATTAAATTCTAAATAGTCTTCCAGCTACTGTTGTGGCTTTTCCCCCCACTATTTATTGGAGTGGGTTGAAAAGAGCCATGATAAACACATCATGTATAAAAAAAAGAGAAAAATCAAGAATATGTTTAAATGCATGGTACCTATACACTGCAGCATCAACAAAAGCTTTAACTGAAATGATATTTGGGATCTCGCTGAAAAAACAGGCAAGTTTCAATATGTTACTAAAATATGCTCCTTATTTCTTTGAAATGAAATATTAATGTAGGATTAGCAGTGGCAATTAGAAACTGCCACTGCTGTTGATAAAAGCAAAGAAAATCCCTATTAATAAGGGTTATCACACCAGTGGAAAACTGGAATAGCTGTAATTAGTGCCCAGCAAAAACAACATCAATTTTTAGCTGTCGAATTCTGCTACAAATTGAAGAAATTACTACAAATTGAAGAAATAAAAGGACAGCATCAAGCTGCTTCTCTTTATCAGCTTATGCCATATAATGCAACACTGAAAAAGGCATCACAAGCAGTCAGTTTTACACATCTGTTCCCACAGTTCTTGTAGGCATTTGGGTACTCTAAAGCTTAGACATTCAGCTTGAGCCATAGCCTATGGCGACAGGGTCACTGGAGAACTGATGTGCAGCTGCCCTGCCTAGAGGGCACTTGGATCCTGTGGACTCATTGTTGTGTGTGTATATGTGTGTGTGTGTGTGTGGATATATATATATATATATATATAAAAGCAGAAATAATGCATCTGTCTTGTTCATCAGTCTCACAGTAAAACAGAAACACACGACTGGGCAAAGAGTGAAATGAGGGCTCACTGGCTCTACAGAGTTAACTACTATCAAGCTATGCACTCAGTGAATTTGCACAAGGTCAAGCCTGGTCAACAACTAAGTGGAAAATTACTGAGATGGCAGAGAAGTAAGTTCCAGAAGGGTACCAAACACACCCACCCTGACACTTGTGCCCAGCTAATCAGAGATTATAAATTAACAAATTATAAAACCTTTTTATTTGCTTGTGTTGCTGGAAGAAAAGAGCACTATAAGGGAAGAACCCTGCAGTGTCCAGTCACTGAAGACATCACAATGAATAACTCAGTGCCTGTTTGCTGACCTTGGTAATCATTTAAACATTATGATTTCATCTGTATGGACACCACTTCTTCTTTGGCAAAGACATTCTTTGCTTCGACAGCTGGTCTGCAACCTGGTCTCTCCAAAAGCAGGAGGGTTACTACCTGAAGTCCAGTTTGTGCAAGCTGTTGTAAATTTCTGGACAATACTCGAGTGTCAGCTGTGAAAATGTGGGTCCCCATTAGAAGGCTTCGTATTTAATTTTAGCTTAGGAGGTCCATCACCTATTCCCTCCACAAGCATTTTTCACAAAAGAAAAATCATTCACACTGTGATATGCTTTACTGAAAAAACTTACAGAGCCTTTTCCCCATTTCTCTTTAATTCAACTCATTTCACATAAATCAAGCTATGACACTTCAAAAAGTGAGCCTATGCCTTCTGCAGCCCGCTGCAGAGTAACGGTTATGCACACCACAGTCCATTTTTCTCTTACCATCGGGGAATCCATCCCAGATTTCCAGTCGGTCGTAGCGACAGAACACTCCCCCTGGAGTATTTGGATCAGGTTCTAGCTCAAAGCTTTCAAATTCCAGTACAATCTCTGACATCTTTGGTGCAAAGATAATGTAAGTGCATTCAAGGCTATTTGGATATTTTTCAGGGAATCCAGGGGACTTTATCACTCCACTTGACGAAGTAAAGTTTCTGGAACATTCAGGTCCTGTAAGAGAAAGAGGAAAATGGCCTCAGCTAACACTTTGCCACTAAGCAAAGCAGTTGGCTGGAAAACAAATTAGGTCGTACTGTCTCTCTGGCAGCAAGGGTGGCTTTTCAATGAAACACCTCATTTTAATTGCTGCATTAATCACTCAGCCAGCTTGCTCCTATTATTGACAGCCAGGTTTTAATGTGCCGTTCGCATACACTGTCTGATCTCCAATTTTCAATTTGTATAGAACGCTACGAAAACTTGTACCAACTCTAGAAAAAATTATGACAAACACAAAGTCACTTGGGAACAATGAAAGCGTAAGCTGCAGAAATCTCGACAGAGCCCTCGAGAAATAATTATGGCCCCTTCAAGTTCAGATCTTTAAATCTCATGGCTGACAGACTTTTATTGGCAAAATAGAATTTTTTACGAAAGCGGGTGCATGAATTCAGCAGAGGGAGTAGTGGTTTCAGATTCCTGGAGTACTGACTCAGTAACTCTGCCAGATGTGACCTATGCCTCCTTGACAAACTAAATGTGAAAGGTAATTCGTACATGTACCAAGGGTGAATGACTCATTCTGAGTGGTGTTGACACAGGTGCACCAGTAAAATGTTGCTGTTAGTGCAGGCATGATAAACTGTGTGATTACGGTCAGCGTTTCTAGAAGTCACCTAATGTCAATGTTGACACACCAGCTTTCCCCAGTGTCCCCACCGTGGCATAATGGGATGCTCCAAACAGTGCTCTTGTTGGATCAGAAAAGGGCAGTGAACATGCAAGGGTATAAAAAGCCAGGTCACTGGATTTGCCTTTGTGAATATAGGGAACTACAACTGGAGTCCCTCTTTTGTCAACAGACTGCATTTCTCCTTCACTCAGGTCCCTCAAGGAATCTCCTCTGTGGATCCCATGTCTGCAGGTGTGCTCAGAAGTCAGTGCAGGCACTGCCCACATATCCTCCCATAAGGTCAGCATCAGTACCTCTCTCTGAATTTTGCACTTCAAATTTAATGGAAAGTGATTTACAGGATTTGGGGCATTGGTGGATAGCAGCTGACCTGACTAGAATGACTCAGATGAAGGTCTTGGGACATGAGTAGAGGAAGGAAATAGACAACACAGTTTGGTTGCAACAAGCAGGTCTGTGCTGAAGGATGAAGGTGTGCAAGTTTTTGGTCTTGATGATGATGCTCAGCATCCTTAGAGACTGTAGTTAGGAGGCTTCGAGGACGTCCAATACTTAACACAGATTACTGAAGGAAAACAGTCTGGCTTGTTGCACATACGAATACTCTTATTTCACCACAGAAAATACTTTCCTTGTGAAAGGCTACCTCCCAGTTAAATTCAGCATGCAAGAGAGAGGTCTGAATGAATTCAGTCAGTTCAGGTATTTTTGTTCTTCAGCAGACACTGTCAGGAAATGCTTGAGCTATCACATCAATAGTCAGGACACTTCATGACATATTTTGGAAGACGTAGATATTAATGCACATGTAACCTGACCCATTCCAATTTGGGAAATTACATTTTGCCCATAATTAAATCACCCCCTTAGACATTAGTCAAATATTTCTCTTTTCTCTCTGTCACTCCCTTGTCTTCTCTCATGGAGAGGAGGGTTATATTCTGGTTGCTGCTCCTCACTCCCACCAGTAGCTGCTGTTACAGGATAAAATAGCATTGCTCCGCCATTCATAGCAAAAGTGCTCTCTACTCCTCTTGGAATCCAATAAAACATGCAATATAAAATGCAATCCAGGATCATTACTGCTTTATTAAATACAGCCAAACCCTGGCTCGGTGAGTGCACGATTGTCAGGTCCCTTACACTCACACATGGTATCTCAGTATCAGCTTGCTTTATTTTAAACACGTTCACGTCAATCTGGTGCATGAAAGAAAAGCTGTTTTCAGAAGAGCTGCTCACTAAAACGCCCTCCACAGATTATTGACACTGAGAAGCTGCTCCAGGAATTAAATCAACACTGAGGGTATGAGGAACTCCATTGGGTGAGCTTCATGAAAAACTGGCAGAAAAGGCTCTAGCAGAGACTCAGCTTCAGAAATGGAGAAACCACATACATTTCACATCTACATGTGCAAAGATACGAGCTGAAGGAAAGACAGAGAGGAGGCAACAGAGAGAGAAAAGAAAAAGAGATGACAGTGGGGATAATTTGATTTGCTTTCTGTATGTGTCACTGAGCCAGAAAATAATTTGCCTTCTTGGTTGACACTGCCTTTTCTCTTAGTTTACAACATAAATTCAGTCAGCTAAAGTTAGGAATGTTGAATGTGAACTGAGTAGATCCTCTTGTAGTGAATAGGGCACTCATCCATCCTAAGCTAGGCTGACTACTGAAGTCAGAATGATAAACAGTTCAGATGGGCTAAATGCCAGGCAATATGGTTTTGATAATTTACCCTGGAATTCAACTTGTTCAGTGTCTTTCTGGTTAAGGAGCTGGATAAGAAGTAAAGGTAGCTCCTAAAGTCCATACTTCATTTATCACAGTCACTATGTGTGCTGGTGTCTCCCTAAACTTTCCACAGCATATGGCATTTTAAGCATCAAGTTTGAAATTCAGCTTATTCAGCTACAGGTGAGGTAATGCAGTTTTTATTTTAAAAGACTAAGGATGCTCTCACAGGAACCAGGAACAATGGGCAAAACTATACTGTGTTCTGAAATGCAGCTCAGCCTTCAGCTCAGCACCACAAGACCTTGGGCTTGGGATCATTTCAATACTGAGACCTGGGAAGTGATGATCTACATTCTGAATATGCTAAAAGGAAGCAAGTTGGTCTACTGCAAGCAACTAAGCTTCACCTGCATAACAGGGTGAACTGGTGAGCTTTATCTAAAATGTAAATTTGAAATGGCACATATGCATTAACTCAAAAGTTAAAAAGGGTTGTGTTCCCACAGCAACTATAACTTGTACCCTTTATGTACACACAGCAGTCTCTAACACTGTACCTGGTGATAACTCTCCTGCCCTAATATACAGTTTCTATGGAATGAACTAGAGTAAAAGTTGCTCTGGGAGCCATAATTTTGCATTTCTTGACTTCAGTGTGTGTAAAATCACATTCACAATGCCACCTGAACGTGGTTCATGTATATATATCACTGAAAGATGTAAGCGACCGCATGAAGAAATAAACACAACATTCCTGTCAGAGCTCTGAGCTGCCCCTACACTATTAGTCACTTTGTTCTTGAAAACACTCCGTTACTAAAGTAGGTTGTTTCATGGGCCATTCTTGCACTTGTTGTGTTTCTTCACAGAAGATGGTCCTGTACATACAAGCACTGAGAAACTTCAGGAGACCGTTTCCAGAGCTTAGCCTCCTAAAGACACCAAAATAAATGGAGACAGCTTTTCTGGGAAGCTTGGTGTCATTTAGGTGATGAGTTCTTCCAAAAACTTCTGGTAGCCAAGATTTACAGACAGGAAGATGGTGAACAAAAGGTCTGTGGCCCCAATTAGCACTGCTCAGGGCAGCAATAGCATGGAATAGAAAAGAGATTTCACTACTGTGCTTCTCCTCATTAGCAGGACAGCTGCCACCAGGCGTGTGTGCTGAACGCAGCTCAAAGTCTGGTTTTGGTTTAGGTGTGTAAAAGGGACTGAAACAGGTTCTGAAAATGGAACATTGTCTAGGAGTGGTGTGCACTGTGAATTTGGAGTCTTGAGCTGCTTTTGTGAATATGACCCTAAACACAGATGTTGATATCCTTTTTCCAGAAAGTTAAGGTTAATGTCTTTTTTTATAATGTTTGTTTTGCTCCTGCATTGTCCAGGCACGGAATATATGAATTCTTTGTCTTCACCAAGCTATAGGAAAAGTGTACCCAAAAAACCCCAAGTGATCTTATTGCTTTCAGCTCTTATTCTGAAAGAGAGTTATCAAAGAGGGACTAGCTGTAGGTCTTGGCTGTTCCTGGACTGTTGCTCTCTCTGGGCTTTTTCTGTGGCACATCCAGCCATCTGTGTTCACAGTCACTGAACTACTGGAAGAGACATTCAGCAGGTCATGCCTACGAACAGAGTGGGCTTCTCTCCTCTACCTCCCAAAGAGGATTTGTGAAAGCTGCAGCAATGTCATCAGCTGCCTGTGCGTACTCTGGTGCTTTCTGACATCTCTTGGGAATGCAGAGAAAAACACTAACCAAGAGGAGTGAGGGACTGGGAGGGTTACAGGGCTGTTCAGGCAGCAATGTTGTCAATCATGTGGCAGTTATTCTCTCTCTCACACACACACACAAAGCTAATGGTCGTAAGGTAGTTGAAATAAACAGCTGATGAAGACTATCACGTTACATCCAGAGGAGTCCATCCATGGATGCTGTCTACCCATGTGATTTATAATGATTTGCATCCACTGAATGCATGTCCCACCTTGAAATGGAAGAGTAAAACAATTTTCTTTCAAGCATTTTCATGCACTTCCCCCATTCCGAAGTCTTACGGTAAACTTTTTGATGCAATCGAAGATCACAGGTTATGAGCTACATAATAATGAATTGCTCCTCACCTCTTTTGAAAACTTCATAACGGATAGAAAATCCTGCTCCATGCGTCTCATAGTCAGAAACGAATTTAATAAAAAGATATGGTCCCGAAGACACTAAAGGAGGGGGAGCGATTTTTCCACAGTACTTTCCCCACAGACGTCCTTCAGCGTTATCTCCATCAATCACTTCAACGTAATCATACCTGGTAGATAAATGGAAGGAAGAAACTTTTAACTTCCGGGAAAAAAGAGACCTAATTAATTTAGAAACCATAACACAACATAGATAATCAAGAAAAATGCTAGCTTGCTTGGAAATGCATTATGCTGAAAGATGTAAGCAAAATGAAATAATTAAAATGGACTACATTATGTCTGTAGACATCATCTGGCAACATGGTACTATTAGGAAGAATGGTGTCCATTATGCTTGCAGACAATGTCAGCTAAAGTAACCAATTAACAAAAAAAAGAGAACTCTCACGAGCACAATTCTGCATTATTAAATTGTGTTCCTTTGTCCGTGTAGTGTTGTTATCAACACATAATGCACTGCATTCTTTTCAGACTGTGAAGTTCCGTTATGAATTCAAAAATATCTTTTTGGCTGGAGCTCTTTATGAACAATACTTTAATTTCCATATGCTGTCCTCCAAACATATGTCCACAGAATAATAAATAAATCCCTAAACATTCAATCTTGTTCCAAACTCCACCATGTTTCAAATCAGGGGTAGAAAATCGATTTTCCCATTTGTAGCTGGACAGATAGTTAGAAGCACATCACACAATCCAGGTGTCAGTCACAGCACTTGTTTTTTCTCAGACAAAATATGTTTTATTACAAATAATCTTCTCTTAGCTACTGGAATCATGAAGCGTGCGTTAGAATAGCCACACTTGTTCAGCATGTGGCTACTGAAGAGGCTGGCCTAAGCCCTCCCCTGGTTCTTCACCTCATTTCTAAGGCATTTATAATAAAAAGCATATAACAATGCAGCAGTCACCGGTGGTAGAAGTTGCCTGTGAGCAGCAGTCAGGGTTCCTCAGCCCTGTCACCAGAAATGCCAATCGGTAGGGCCTGGTCTAACAGACTTGGTTTTAGAGGGCTGAGCAGAGCCCAGCAGCTTGGTGCACTGAGACAGCCCAGAGAATACAAATGAGTTACAGGGAGGCAGAAGCTGCAGGTGCAGAGGCAGGTCTGCTTTTAAGACTCATTAGAAGATGATCTCACTTGACCCTGGGCAGGAATACAATCTGCAGAACCAGTTTAATTTTCTCCTAAAAAAGCGGTGGCTTTTGGGTGGCACTCTAGGTCTCTCTTGGACTGTGGCAAAAGTCTTCTCTGCCTCTGCATCTTTGTGTGTCAGCTGCACTGCTGTTTTATTTAACAAGTTGCTGTTATCCAGACAATCTGATTTACTTTTCATTATCCTACTACAAGCGACATTAGAACGTTGTCATTAATTTGTTCAGACCTTTATTCTACTGCTATGCTCACTGAAATGCTCCGAGCACACTGACGTGCAAGGAAATACTAAAACTGACAGGACAATAAAGTGTGTCTGGCATTTTTTAAGAGATCAAAGGAAAAAGATGTCTTCATGATGACCAATGTCATTTTTAACAACTCTGCTCCAAACCATTCAAGGCACATTACTTATGTTTACATGAAGTCCTGTGAGACAACTGCAAGGATGATATCACTAGTTAAAGTGGACAGCTTAAGGCTCCTTAAATTAAAAATGACATTACCTCATCAGTTAAAATTGTGTGCCAGCTTTGCTGTATATCAAGTAGAAAATAAAGCTGACACTGATGGAACTGCAGGCATTAACATATGTGAAATATTGTGTTAACTGCATTTCCTCTTATGGATTTGGTTTTTTCTAGTAGCAATTGCTCAGCTAGTTGTAGCATCACTGTCCCATTTTGGACTGATTGAAATAATAACCAGAAATTGTCATTTCTGAGAAAATGTTATGGCTACTTCAGTTAGCCTGAATTTTTTAAAAGTAGACTTCTTTCTATAATTTCTTTAAGATACATGTATAACAGGACTTGAAAGTTATGAGGTGAGTTGAAAAACTCCTCAAAATTATTTTCCCTTTTACTTTCCGCCTTTATAGTTACCCTTAAGAACACTGGCTTTAGGTCCCTTGCAAAACATATACTCAGGAAAGTACTCAGGGATGCAAGCTGCCAGCTTTTAGACTTTAGGAAAAAAATGAATGTTGAGGATTTTTAGCAAGCCAACCTTTTCCCAAATAATTAACTGCTTGTTAGAGAATGAGTAATGACATTAAACCACAGCAGCTGAGTGGCAGTATCTGCTCTTATACCCATTAGGCCATTATGGACATTAACCTTCTGGAGTGGGTCCAGAAGAGGACCACAAGAATGATCAGAGGGTGGGAACACCTCTCTCGTGAGGACAGGCTGCTAGAGTTGGGCTTGTTCAGTCTGGAGAAAAGAAGCCTCCACAGCAACCTGCAGCTTTTCAGTACTTAAAGGAAGCCTACACGAAAGATGAGGTCAAGCTTTTTATCAAGTCCTATTACAACAGGACACAGGGTGATAGTTTTAGACTACAAGAAAGTATATTTAGACTGGATATTGGGAAGAATTATTTTACAAGAGGGTGGTGAAACACTGGAACAGGCTTTCCAGGGAGTTGGTGGAGGCTCCATTCAAAGTCAGGCTGGATGAAGCACTGAGCAATCTGTTTTAGACATCTCTGCTCACTGCAGAAGGGTTGGACTAGATGACCATTAGAGGTCCCTTCCAACGCAAACCATTCTATGATTTCATCACTTTTCCAGAACCTCTCATTGCTCAAGCCTCAACAGTAGACAAACCTTCAAATGAGTATCACGAAGCCTCTTCTGAATTACTCAATGATATAAGAAATTGTGACTAAAAATGCTAAACAAGTTTTTACAGGATTTTTTACTTCATGTATACAGAAAGAAAGAAAAAAAAATCCAGAAAGTTGAATTCAGGTTTTTTTATTCTGTTACATCTTAAAAACAAACAAGCTTCTTTCAAAGTCCCTTCCAATCCCTAGTGTTCTGTGATTCTGTGATTCTACAGTCCTACCAAGACTTTTGTCTTGTACAGAGGCAAAAGAATGCTTCCTGTACGTACCAACTATGCTATTATATGAAGTTAATTAAGAAAAAATAACTGCAAATTAAACTCTTTCTAGGTTTGTAGGTTTTCTCCTTTATATGATATTCTGCCCACACCTTGGCATTGTCCCTGACAGTGACAGAACTGTAATTTGCAGTGCTCTTTCTCTGCTGTGCAGTTGTAATGACACAACTTGGTTACTAAAAGGACATCTTTTAATGGATTTTGCAAATTACAGGTCATGCAGCACTGTGGGAGATTGGTGGGGTTTTCAATTTTTTAGCTTTAAAAAAATCACTGACAGAGAGAATAAGTTTAGCTGTGAGACAATAAGAAGTCTGATTTGACAAGGGGAAGCTTCAGAGATCAGCCCTAAAACCTTCATATTCTACAGATCATGTCTTTGGCTTGGCAGTTAAAAAAACGGATTTGGATTCTCCCATACTGGTGGCTGGGCTGCAGTAAATGAGTATCTGTGAGGTGGGATTTTGTAATTTCTTTTTCTTAGGGCAATGAAATTCCTCTGGATTTGACCATTTTATACTTGGAAACCAATGTCCTGCTGCCATTTTTGCACTTGCAAAATCCTACCAGATACCACAGTGTATCACAAACAACTGTTCTTGCAAATAGGAGAAAGTACAGTCACAACTTGAAAATGGAGTTGCTGCCAAGGAGGCTCAGAAAGCAGCTTGCATTTCCCTCTGGACTTGGTAGCAGTTCTTCTCCTTGAGCTTGTCAGGAGAAGACACTGTGCCAGGGATGCAGCTGGCACATTGGCAGCCCTGTGAGGAGACTGAATTTGTCACCTTTGCAGCGCCCAGACAGTCTTGGCATGCAGCCCAGGAAACTGAGTTTGCAAATTTGGATTTCCCACTTGGCAATTCTTTGCTCAGTTACTGCTGTCAATGGTACGGCACGTATTTCTTGTAATATTAAAGTCCTTTAGGGTTTATGGCACAGAGATGTAAATATAAACACGGCGCTAGCCACTGAGTGTAGCTTCAGGTGAAAGACGAGAGCACAAGTTCACGTGTGAAATTAGGAGATACGTGCCCAGAAGAGGGACTAATCAGCAGATACATTCCACCCATGGAGCCACTACATTGGCTTGCAAAACCCATGGCCTTTTTGCCTGTGTTGTGCATGTCTTTCCAGATGCCCCATTTTTCTTGCTTTCTGCTTACACTCTGTGGTGTGCAAGGACCATGGGTGGCTCTTGGGTGGGAGCCTGTTGGAATGAATTGCAGAGCTCAAACACTCACCCTGCTCCTCCCATCTGGTGCCTGAACATGCCATTACTAGATGGCCCTAATTTTATCATTCACTAAAACAATGTCTGGGACAGATTACCATTGGAAAGATGAGGGAACCTACAATTCCTCTCCAAGCTTTTCAAGGAACTGCAGAAAACTTGCTCTTTCATTAGAAAATGTTACGAGTTTGAGGAAAAGGCCAAGCAATGCCTATAAAATGAACACTGGGCAACGAAAAGCATAAACAGCTGCAGAACACAGAATGTGGTGAAACAGTAGGTGCTAACAGGACTTCTGCCTGGTTGCAGTTCTGAGCGTGCTGATGACCCATGAAATGCGCCGTAGCACGTTGTCCTGCAGAACGTGGAGTGTAAGTGCTGGAAAGCCCTGGCTGTTGCTGAAGCCAGTTGCTCTGCCAAGCTGTTCTCCACTTCTACACATCTGCCTATTATTAGGGCACCGAGGCCTTTTGCCTTAAAACTTTCCTTCCCAACATGTATGCAGAACTCATCTGAAACCTAAGTATTTGCATTTAACCTGAAACAGTCAGTAAAGTGTACACAGCTGTAATTTACATCTGAATATTCCATATTTTTCTGCAGCCTAATGTGATGGACTTCTACTGGGTGGCTATTAGTGTTTGGGTTACTCAGATGCTAGAACCAAAAGATTTTCCACCTTTCTGTTTCCTTCATCACTCTGATTCCACTTCTACCAAGCTGCTAAGATCTCTCCCTGACATGAATTATCTACCTTGGTCAGTCTATCTTTGGTTCTGAAAAGGTGCTCTTTAGTGAGCATCTTTCTTTTCATACAGTCATAGAAGAGTTGGAAAAAGCTCTTGAGATCATCATGTTCAACCAATAACCCTACTCTACCAAGTTCACTGCTAGATCATATCTTTGAGCACCACATCTAAATGATCTCTGAACACATCCAGGGATGGTGACTCAACAACCTCCCTGGGCAGCCCATTCCAACGCTTGACTAGTGTTTCAGTATTTGATAAAGATTTTTTTAAATTCTTGCAAGGCTGGGGAAGAGAAGCTGAACAGAAGGCATTGCAAGAGAAACTCTAAATAAAGAGTTTCAAGTTGTTCTGAACCATGGATTTGTGCCCCAGTATTGACTGAGGGTTAGAGGTGGGATTTACTGCAGTACTTGTGGCACAAGGCAATCTGTATGCCAGAGCTAAAAGCTTAAGAACTGCAGGCACTCGAGGAACACCAACCTTAATCTCAGTTTATTAGCAGCGAGAAAAAGAAGTACATGCTGTTAAAAATAAAAATGAAGCACAGTCCCCAACAGGCTGTTTTTCTGCCTACAACCTCAGCATCTCTCTGAGTGGTCTCCACTTCAGCCTCTGTGCAGCACGATTTGTCTTGGGGGTCTCCTGTGCTCTACTCTGGCAAAGTGACCCATCTAACAGGCATTGGAAGGGCATCCACATCCTGTGGAGACATGTCAGTACAGGCATCCACATGAAGGGGGTATCACTCCTGATGCACGCCTCTCAAAAGACACTTTGACAGAGGTGAAAGTGGCACATGGACTTTGGAGAGTCTTGAGTGACTACAGTGCCTGCAGAAAGCCACCAGGCCTAAGTAGGGCATGGGTTGTCTCTGAGCATTGGGAGGTATGAGAACTGCAGGCAACTACAGGATGATTTTATTTTTTTCCTTTTCTTAGCTCCTTCCCAGTGTGATTGCTGCCATGAGGTCCTGTCTGGTGAGTTCCTGTCTGGCCATTTATTGCTGTCACACACTGGAGAAGTCTTTGTCTGTTCCAACAAGTCAATTGTTGGTGTGCAAATGTCTTTTCTTCTTTCCCTTCCTTTCCTCCCTTCCTCCTCTCCTTCTCTCTTTCTCTCTATATTTATCTTTCTTTCTTTCCCTCTTTCTTTCTCTCTTTCTCTCTTTCTTTCTCTCTTTCTTTCTTTCTTTCTCTTTCTCTCTTTCTTTCTCTTTCTCATTTCTTTCTTTAAACCTACTAGAAACCCCAGAAGTCTTCTCTTACAGTTGGATTAACACCAGCCAAGCAGTGCACATTTCATGAGAAAGTGGGATGTGGGAGTGAGTACTCATGGCAGGAGGCTTTTTAAACTGGTTTTACATGTACTGGATTCATGGTGCAGATAAAGCTCTCTAAGGGAGATAACCTGTCATCTGAATCCCACTGTATATAAATGCAGTGTTGAATATTTAAATATGCAATTTGCAATTGATTAACAATGTGTAATTTACTGAAATCCCTGTCAGTTTGGAAGGCCTTGGTTTCTATTGGTCTTTTGTAAGCTGGTGTTTTTATGGTCTTCACCCAGGGCCAAAATTCACTGAAGTTACTCATACAAAGGTTCTGTCAACCTAAGAGATTTCTGGGAATAAGGCCATTGGGATTTGGCCACTGTTCAGTAATTTACTAATGCCATTAACTGGCAGTGGTCTCCATTAAGAATGAGCGAGTGGAGGTCTATTCTAGCACAAGACAATGCTGTCTTGAAAAAGAGGACAGACGTAACAAAGGCATCAATGAAGACCTAGAGTTACGCACTGTAGCAGTTCGATTGCAACTAACATTAGTAACAGTTTTGTTATTACACTGGTTTCTGGAATCATCTAATGAGTTAGGATTTACCCTTTAATTTTAAAATTAAACTTTTCATTCAAGTATCTGCTTGGCAGAGGAATCCGAAACACAACATACTTTAACCAACAAAAGTTCAAAACACAGAAGTAATGATATTAACTACCACTATTTTAAAAGAATCCTTTACCTTAGGATGTGTGTCTGGCTGTTTTGACTCGTGTCTTTTGAATACCTGGGACTGGCAGAACTGAAAAACTGAACTAAGTAAGCAGGATTACATCTGCACTTTTGTCTGTGCAGCTCCACTGAGAACAGGAGACAGAGCTTCAGCTGCTGCAAATGAGATTAGGCCCCTTATGTCAGTGGACCCAAGCCAGTTTACACAGATATATGGTTAAGGAGGATTCAAGTGGTGACATAATATTTTACCTTGTTCTTACTTAGTTCTATTTATATGAAATAAAACCTTGAAAAATCTTCAACAGAAATGTGAACACGAGGAGACACTCCGGGAATGAATGTAACAGCCTAATGCAGAAAATGAAGAGGAATCAAAGGTTGTGGACCAGGGTTTGACATTTTGGTACTGCAGTGTCCTAGGGGAGGGAAAAGCAAAACTCAGCTGCTAAGGTCTTTAGTGCATCTAACTGCCAAAAGCATTTTACTAATGAAAAGATTTGATCTTGAAGCTAGGGCAAACTCCAATGATTTCACTGCTTGCCACATGCTGTAATAAATTATAATATAATGATCCCAGTATATAAATAAGAAAACCTCTTCTGGGAAGAAACACTCAATTTTAAACCTCTTCAGTAAGGAACTTCAGTTCATAACTTTCTGGCATAGAAAAATGCTATCTTTTCATGGAAAAAGGTTTCTGTCTGTCAAATAAGATAAATTTACAAATCCATGACTTCCACTTTAAGTGAGGGAAAAAGAAACACTTAGCAGTTTAAAGACTTCAGAGATGAAGGAGCTTTCTAGTGTCAAACTGGTGAAGTTTAGTATTTATAGGAAATTCACATGCCTCTAATTGCTCTAAACTCAGTTCCCAAGTAAAATATGCCATCTGGAAGATATTAGAGTCATTTATAACTTGTTCACCTCCCCATTTCACTGCAAAATCCTACCTCTTGCCAACTTTCCAGTGTTCTCTACAAAGTAAAATGCAATCTAATTTTCACTGGTTGTTTTAGAGTTACTTTGTCTGTATTGAGCCACCTAAGAGCTTAAGAAACTGGAGAAAAATATTTTTTACAAGTAATTTTCTTGTTACTACACCTCAGGCTTTATACTGTTTCCCATGGACATTTCAGGTGTGAGGGTTACACCTTGGCTTAGTTTGGTATTTAGCAGCTAATTTGACACAGTTAGATTTGAAAAGCTATTCTAGGGGGTAGGAGAACTAAAAAGATGGTGCAAGCAGTCATCCTGCGTTGAGACTAGGCTCCTGTGAGCAGAAGAAAAGAATAATTCCCAAAATCTCAATTATACAGTTTTGTTTTTATGACCTCCCGAGGGATGCCCATCAATCAGAAAACTTCTCATTAGTTGAGCAACTTCATCCAAGCATGCCAATCTGTTTATAAGTGAAGCTTTACAACATTCCTCTGAGGTAAAGTTGTCATTCTCATTTTACATATGTGGAGACAGAAGAGAGAGACTGAGTGCCAACAGTCTCCCAGAAATTTTGCAAACAGCAAGGAACAAAGCAAGGATCGCCAGATACTGTGTTTTAAACATAAGAGCCCAGTCTAGCTCCTCCTGGAAGAATGGAAAGACTCCCAACAGCTTCTGTGGGTTTTGAATAAAGCTTCTTAACAGAGGCTTGAAACCTGGAAGTTTTCTTAAACCATAGAATGTCTGGAAGAAGGGACTGCAAAGTCTCACACAGTCTCACAAATACATTTGTGTGATTTCTGTAGGAAAACTAGACTAAATTACTTGAGTGCAGAGACTCATGCATATATACATACCCACACTGCTGGCTGCAAGTAGTCAAACACTAGCTCTATGCCTCTACTGTTTTCATGTGACTAACTAATGATTTTTGGTTGGATTAGTGCCATTAGCATGTACTGCTGACTTTACCAAAAAGCCTCTTTAATTGGTAAGTTACAGAAGCTTCTGGTTTGCTTCCTCAAATGCCTAAGAACAGAGAAAGAGTTGTACCAAATGAAGATCATATTCATCTAGATCATACCTGATCTAGGGTGGGAAGTCCCTGCCCACGGCAGGGGAGTTAGAGCTGGATGATCCTGTGGTCCCTTCTAACCCTGACTGACTCTATGACTTGGTCTGGGTGATTCTGCTGTGGCAGGGGGATTGGACTAGATGATCTTTCGAGGTCCCTTCCAATCCCTAATGATTCTATGATTCATCTATGACTTTGTTTTCTTTCTAGGAAAGTAGAAAAGGAATGCCTTAAAATGACGGCAACCTCATGGTACTCCATCTGGGAGTTTGGAACTGCTGATTAGTTCATAATTATCCTGCTGGGATCTATGTGGTGTATTAATCATAACTTTGGGAACTTGACTTTTAAAAGTATTAGGTAGATGTTCGCTTTTCACAGAAACTGTGAAAGTTCAGAACATAAAGTAAGTTCCACACTTTTGAAACTCAAGCATTTGTCCCTTGTGGGCTGTCTACAACCTCTCTGAGCAGCACTCGTAACTGATGAAGCTAAAAGAGGCTAAAGGAGAAAGGAAATTACAGACATACGTATCAACCTTAGAACACAAGTTGTGGCAATTTTCTTCCATGGTAACCATGTCCTGAAACTCTGTAATGCAGTGCAAGGACGAGTATTTCTATTTATTTTTCAGTTAGAAACTATATTAAGAGAGTATTAAGGATGCAGAGTTAGGCACTTGGACTCAGCACTTCTCAGTGTTGTTTCCTCTGTTCTGATTCTGCACCACATTCCCTTTGGGCAGACTTGTGGCCAAGTGAAGAACACACTGTGAGGTTACCCACTCTGTACTAATATGAGTAATTGCTATAGGCCTTGCTTGTTTCTGCGATACACGTAACTGAGTGGACTGAGTTTTGCGGGCACGGCATCTGCAACCCATACACAGACACGCAGATAGGTGTATGCCCAAGCAAATAGAGTTGCTGGAAAAAATGCAGCTTGTTCTTTAATCCTTTGGCTTATCAATGTTTAATCACATACTTGTATTAGAGATTGTCCTGTCTCTTTTTTGGAGTGGGGAGGGAACGGGGAGCAGCCCTCTTAAGCGGTCACCAAGGGAAAAAGAGTTTTAACCACATAAAAGGAGATCGAAACTGTCAGGGCTTTCTGGATTGAAAAGAAGTCCTTCAGTGTGTGAAACAAATGGCACTACTACCTAAACATGCTCATACGTCTGAGAAGACCCTTGCCAGTCTGCTACCACACAAAGTTCAAAACCATCTCTCCTTACTTCTTTCATGTACTACAAACTTGCAAAGACAAAGTGTCTGGCCACAGCACCCAGAAATGGTTTCTGGCACCCGAGACACACAAAGCTGAGTAAGAAGCATTTGTAGTTCAGAGATCAACCCACTTACAACGTCTGCGTGTTTCCTGGTGGGCAGTTATCTCAGCACAACATCATTTGGTTGTGTACATTACCATTCTGACACACAACCCTCAAGCAGTGTGAGTAACACACATGGACAGTACCTTTAAAGAAGCCTTGGCTTTGTGAGATCCAAACGGCATTTCACAAGAAGGGAGCAAGGAACACTTACTCATGGAGGGTGCTTTCAAATTTCAGGCTTCTAATCTTTGTTAGCGCGGTTGAACAGGTGCCTGAAAAAGTCCCACGGTTGTTCTTTTGTTTTGCAATGGCAGCGTGTATGCACGCTCGTGGGCCTGCTTCTGTGTGCAAATTTTGGCTGAGAAAAAGACCTGAATCGTTTTAGCCACCTCTTTCCACCCTCAAGGAGAGCAGCACTCTGGGAAACTTTCAGTCTGGAAGATGTGTGTGCATTTCAAAACAAGTAAAGCAAAAGAGAACAGGGAAGTGAAGCGGAAGCTTTATGCAAATTGAACTATAATAATTGCTACAATTTTTTTTAACTAACTTGTAGTCCAATTTCAGTACAGACACAAGGAGTAAAACTCCTATGGATAATTTAGTGTGTTTCCTTATAGGTCTAGTTGGGTTTGTACACATCAGCATGTCAGCTGAGCGTGTTTGTAGAGACCTTTCTATGAATTTCTGCTCTTGAAATCTCTGTTAGGAAATTCAATATCATCCTCAGCATAATCTTCTTATAAAGCATGTGAATACTGCACGTTTATTGCAAACAAATTGTTATTTCTCTTAAATTCGGTTTCATACAGAGTACATTGCTCTTGTAATAGAGCTCATTTAAACTGCACCAATTTGAAATATCAGTATACAAAAGTTTGTCCCATTGAACAACTTTCTTACCATTTCACTGTGTGTATCCTCAAACTAAAAAGTAAATACAGCTTCAATGAATGCACTGATATAAAGTCTACCATAGATGTACACAGCTGGTAAGTCTGAAGTTACTTCATTTATATTCTATATCAGAGAGAATGCAATGATTTTTATGAGTTTTGTGACCTTATGATTTATAAGGGTCTTGAGAAATAACTAGGTGTTTAGAATGGAGGACAACAGTGGCCAATAAACATTCCCAGTAGCCGAAAAACAGGAACAGCTTGTTAGCTGAGGTCAGCAGTATGACCCAGCGCCTAGTGAAACTGCATTGTTATAGCTGGAGCATGGGGCAAAGTAGCCATATGAAAAAAACCCACCCCAGTGATCCACCTCTCATAAAAACGTCTTTCTTAGAAAGAGAGGCATGCGATAATGACTTGCAGGAAGGGAAATGCACACAGCAAATCAGCAGCATCCCTCATACAAATTTACAGAGTTTAGTGGCAATGCATCAAAAGCCGTCTATCAGTTTGTTCTGTTTTAAAATGGGAAACTACATTGAAAACCTGCCAGAATTCACAAGTGTCTGCAAAAAAATTGTGAGTTTTCTCCTGGTACTACTTATTTCTGAAAGCAAGCAGGGTAATGAACATACACACAACACAAACCCAAGCACAGCTCGTGGGCTTCAGTAATTGGGACCATGCTGCATAAGTGCACACCAACTCGCATCCCCAGCAGGAGCTGCAAAAATGTCAAGGAAGTATTCATTACAGGGACCAGGTTTGTCTTCTTTGAACTGCCTTTTCCTCCCCTAGCAGTGCAACTTCCTGAGGCACACTCAGATCTGATGGGCATTTGGAACTATACTCAGAACAGGTAAATCTTGGTTGGAGCCACGTGGCTGTGAGATGCCCTCTGCCTTCGGAATCAGGGCAATGTAAAACCCAAGTCAGCACTGACTGCAATTGTTGCTTGTGAGGTCAGTAGCAATGTGCTTCTAGAATCATTCTATCACAACCCTGTCTGAGCTGCTTCAACAGTCTTCAGGAAAGGTCTGTTACTGGGTTCAAGAAAGCATGCTACTGATTTGTCTTCTGCATTTCATGGGTCAGGCTCCTGTCCCAGCCTTCTGCTCAGGGAAGCAGCCAGTGTGGCCTGGAGCTACAACAATGCGCTACCTGACATATCCAGGGGACCTGCAGTAACTCAGTGAACTGCAAACGTAAGTAGTGTTGCAACTTCTTTCTTCTTGCTACCCATAGAAGAGTGGTGCTCTAAGTCTTCGTTAATGAATTACAATAATTAAGCCTTGAAAGGCAATAAACGATTATACAGCTGACAAAAACAACTAGCCTGCAATTACATAAATAAAATCCTGGCTGGATGGCTTTTGTTTCCCTCACACTTCTGGTCAGGTATCTATCTACTTTTGTTTGTCTACTTAATGGCAATAAGCATACAAGAACAAACTTGTTCTAGGACTCTGGGGTATTCAGCATTGATCCTCTCCTCTCCCTCACTGGCTGCAAGCAGCACGCTAACCCAGACAGACAAGCCGTGAAATAGATTTGGGCCGGATTCTCTTGTACGTGCAGGGAATCTGAGCGAGATAACGCCGTGCTTTCCTTTGCGGCTTAATAATGCAAAAGACAGGCTTTCACACACTGGGGAGAACAAGGTTTGTTTGCCTTATGCATTCTTAAAGGTATAAATTGCCCAAAACAGTAGTAGGAAGTCTGGGAAGGAAATGAGATAATGCCCCATCCCTTTCCTCACTTTGAGCTACCCTGGGCTGGCTCACAGAGATGTCTGGTTGCACAGAAGGAATCGGAGACTCCTTCTGGCAGTGTAGCCTCCATCTCCTATTGCAAACCCTCCCTGAGCTGCGTCTGAGGCGTTGCAGCTCCCTGGGTGCACCACAGATCATAGGGTGCACTCCTGGATCTGTCCTCTCTCTGCAAGTGGTGTAGCCAAACCCTGTCACCTTCCAGCATGCTACTCAAAGGAAGACCTGCAGTTTTGCTCTCTGAGTGCTGAAATACCAAAACAGCCAGCATCACAGACAGCTTGGAGCCAGATGATACATGCATCATGTTCATCCCCTGCTCTGAATAAAACAGTTGGTACCTGGGAGGGGGTGGATCTGGAGCTGGGGAATCTCAAACTTTTTGTCGAGTGCACTTGCTTTTCTCAGACTGAAACACTATTTTCATAATTTTTAAATACAAACCCTTCCTGCCTGAACAGCTCGTGTGTTTCATGCCGTCGAGCCTAGGTGTCAGTGCACAGCCCCTTTTAAAATTTTACAACACAACATAAGCTAATTTTGTTACACTCTAAACATTTCCAAGATACAGGATCCTGGTTTTTATTGCAGGGCTGAAATGGAAATAATCCCCCCTCTTTCCTGAAACACACAGGAAAAAACCCTTTAACAAATTAAATGTATACATTTCTCATTAGCTTTAAGCTGAATTCAGTCTCATGGGCCTTGTAAAGCAAGTCCTTCTTTCTCTGTCTGAACAGAGGGATGTTAAAAGGCTAGCAGGCTATTGGAGAAGCAAAATCTGCCTGACTCACGCAGTACCAACACATGTTGAGATGAACAGATTCCTAAAACAGCTCCAGTGCACTGCATGTTCACGGATTTGGCACAGAACACACCACATTTCAGCTTTTCCTCAACTACTGCACATTTATCCTCAAATAGATGAAATGAAGTGCCCTCTGCCCTTACATGACTGTCACACATCTAATGACGTAGGAACTACACCAGCCAGAAAACTCTGAGAAATATTTCACACTTTGTCCCTTCCCATCTTGCACATTCCACATGGGGATTCACAGACATTAGAAACAGAAGAGACACAAGAGAACTGATGAAGAATTGTCTGGGTTTTTAATAGGAATAAGGATCATGGAAAAGCCTCTCGCGTCAGCAATAAGATGATACATCAGATGGAAAGAATCTGGGGAAGGTTTGTGTGCAGCATTATGCTCTGGGAAGATCATAGTACTGCTTGTTCATGGTGCTGCCCAGACCAGCAATAAGCTCTATCAAAAAGTTCTATTCTTGAATTCAGAGATGTGATGGCAATGCAGGGACATGTCTCAAGTATTGTTATTTAACTGGCTGAGATAGTAATAATGTCACAGACTCTGCTCAGTACTGAATATTCCCATCAGTGACAACAAAATCTGTGTCACCATGGCTTTGCCACTAAATGGGCGAGAATTTGGCACCATTCTGGATACCACAGCATCCAGTATCACTCTGAGTGGTGCAGATGTCCAACCAGTGTCAGGTTGGAAGCTGCGAGTCAGGAGCACTGCAAGGAAATTTGGCTGCCCGGTGGTTGCCTGTTTAGTCATCTATAAACTCTGTGTCATTACAGCTCTGTACTCATCACACAGTAGCTAGAATGGCCACAAAGCTGTGAGATTACAGTTGAGATGTCACGCTTTGAACACAGTTAAATGTGACCCTAGATGGCTCTCGGTACGATGTGGCTTAGTTAGGTCACTTAGGGAGATGGGAGGTGATGGGAGAAAGTGTTCAGAGCCTAGACTGGAAGGCTGAAAGCACATGCTCTGTTCCTTTGCCATTGCTATTCAGTGAAACCAAGCGTCACCTAATTTTCCTGTGCCTCAGTTTCCCTGTCTAAGAGATCAGATACTGATCTTTACCTAAAAGAGTTTGAAGCCATCGGATGAACTGAGATGGCTATGATACTGGCGTCATCATCATGCATTTGGTGAGTTAATACAGTTCTTTAAAATTGATATATTTAGTGGACAGTTCTGCATTCTTGCCTCTGACCCTTCCTAGCCTTGATTTAAAGATTTTGCCTCTGCAGATAGAAATAGACTTTAAACAATACACATTTTGGTGACTATCCATTTCAAAACATTCACAGTGGAATATGGCATTTTGCTACTCTTACCACTACATCAAACCTCTTTATACTCAGCACATTATAACAAGAAAGAACACTTCTTTATATCCCAGAAATAGCATGGATGTAGCCTCATCTTGATGTACGGCAATTTTCAGAATTAATACTCAAGTATTAATAAGTCTTCTGCATAAATCCCTAGGTGTGGAAAAGGGTAACCATGTATCCCTGAGCTCCTTAAGATGGGTATTTACAAGGAGTCTGGAGAACAAATTAGTCGGGGAAGAGCCTGTTTTTAAGGAGAAAATGATTGTCTGATGTGCGAGGGACATGGAATTATTTTGAATTACCCTGTGCTGAATGTTCAGCTCTGGAGAGCTGTTTATCCGAGGGACATGCTCTAGTGTGTTGCAGTGGGGTGCCCCAGCAGGTTCTCCACACTCGTTTCACTCTGGACTAAAGACATTGGGCAAATGGATTCAAAGGATTCCTTCTCTGAAGAGAAGTATTTTTGTTTGGAGAGGAGCTCAGTACCTGAGCTGAGGTATGAGAGGCTGACCATTTACCCCTCCAGACTCTCTAAGTGAGTGATGAACCACAGAATGATTTGGGTTGGAAGGGACCTTTAAAGGTCATCTAGTCCAACCTCCCTGCAGTGAGCACGGACATCTTCAGCCAGATGAGGCTGGCCAAAGCCTGATCCAACCTGTTCTTGAATGCTTGTGCCAGTGTCTCACCACCCTTATTGTAAAACAACTCTTCTTTATATCTAGCCTAGATTTAGCCTCTTACAGTTTAAAACCACCTCTCTTTGTGATGGTGATTATACTTCAATTACTAAAACAGAAGAGGAAACAACATGTGCTGTCTCCTTCCTAATCCTGGCACTGTTTTCTAGTTGAATTTCAGCTGATTATGCTTTTTTAGCCTTTGCTAATCAGCATACAATCCAGCAATTGTGCTGCGGGTTGGACTCTCTTCACATCCCGTTATTGCACAGAACGTGTTCTTGCGTAAAAGCCTTAGCTAAACTGTACACAGGATAGATTACATACACACCATGGAGTTGTCAAAACATTGTGATTTGATTAATGAGGCTGTTAATTTTCAGACTTGTCTTCCATACAGATCTCGAGCCTCTTCAGTCACATCAAGACTTGTGAGGTTAACGATATTCCCTGCCAGCCTTAGTATGAGCCTGTCACATTATAAATTACTCTCCCTCTGTCTGCCATGTAGGAACTATCTGAGATACCTGGGCAACATGAGAGGAAGTGAGCACATCAGCAAACACTTCACTATGGCAAGTCTTTCTGAATGTGAAATGCCTTTCATCCAGTATGACCAGTGCCCTTTACACCCAGAACTTAAACTTGCTCCTTTCTGACATGTGTTTTGTCTCCTGATGCTTTTAGTCCCTAAAGATTCAAGTTCTGCTCACTCTGATTTTGCAGCCCCCAGCCAATCTACCTTAAGTCAACACTTTGTGAGGGGAAAATCAGGGAATTGCTATAAAGTAAGTAAAAATGGTTCACATGAATTGAATTCTAAAAATAGCCTATCCTGTTTCCCTTAATCTGCAGTATCTGTGTTATTCCGTAAATAAATCCCAAGGGCATTAACTGAGTAAGGAAGCGAGAATGGTCCTTAGATCTTTTCCCTAATTTCAGCCCACCCTTCATACACACAGACACACAAATCAAATGAGGCACACTGAAAACTGCTTTTAAGTGTGATCATTAATCATGTCCATTTTGATGGCTTCCTATTGGTATTTCTTTTATTTTAAGCACATAAGCCTTTTGCTGATTGGCGTTTTATTAAATCAGTACTATCCACTACTTACATGATTTAGGAACATGAATTACTTAGTAAGCTAGAGACGTTTAATACTCAGTCAATCTCATATTCAGGTCATATGCTTCACCTCACAAAATCTGAAATAAAAACGACGGCATCACGAATCGATATCGACGTGACATATTTTAACACATTGCACAGCTCTGCTTTTGCTGATGACAGTGACACTACTCAAGCACAAGAATTTAGCAGCACAGAGGCACACAGAGCTTGGGAGAAAGGTTTCGCTGTTCTGCAGTATGGCAGAAGGCGGGGACAGCACCGATCTTCCTGCAATAAAGCCAATGTAAATAACAAGAAACAAAACTCCTTCTTCGATGGTTTAACAATTTCAGTTGTGGGAAACGCAAAACACTTGTAGTGGACGTGCAGTCACTAGAAATGTGCGCTTCTTAAAGCTGCATCACTTCGCAGAGTTACAGATAAGATTTCTTACATTCTCCAGGTGCTTATCAGCCTCATCCAAGGCAGGTCTCAGCTTTTTCAGCAAATTAGTTTTATTTCCGTCAATACTGATTAGGAACCTATTACAAATCCTCCAGCTTCTCCATGATTCAACTGCCTTTGAATATTTCTGTGGTTTACAAAACCATGTTTTCAAACGTTCTCCAAAGTGACACTGGAAAGCAGAAGTACAATTTCTACGTGCAATTGGCACTGACCTGTCAAAACCACATAACGCTGAGAGAAGAAAACAGGCTACATTATAGGTCTTGCTATTGTTAAAAACAAGAGGCTATCTCACCTAATAATTTAAATAAGATCCTGTTGCCTGACATTTTTAAAGCCTTTTGATCTCTTTCTTTTTGTTCCCTGAGTTGTGGCTCTGTAGGGTGCAGTGGCTAGAAAGCTGTGTATTAAATTTAATGTTGCTTATGTCCACTACCCCCAGCTCCCCATCTTTACTTGCTAAAGCCTCTGTTAGTGGGCAAAATAAGTGTTTGCTTTTACAAAGCACCACTCCACTGGAGATGGCAGAGGACAACCGTCAGCCTTTACTAAAGCATTTTAGACACAGGCCAACCTATAAAACTGCCAAGTTCAAATTTTCTGTTAGTCAAGGCCCTTTTTTAAGATGATTTGTCGGTTTTGTTGGCACACATTAGAGACTGAGATTTAACCTCCTGTAAACCTCTTGATTTTGAAAATTAATTATAACATACACTGCACCCCCAAAATACTGTAGAGACAATGCATTTGTTTTGCAATTTGCTGCACTTGGATATAATGCTAGGAAATGACAAAATTTGTCTTTCCAGAGAAAAGACAGAAGGAGAGATACCTTATTATTGCTGGTTCGGTGCAAGTGGCTAAGCCTGAACAATCTGAAGAGAAAAGTCTTAGCAGAATATTTAGAATTTGAGCTGCGCGTCTGACTTACGCATTTTCTCGCTGGGTGCAGTGTTAACGCAGCCATTAGCTTTGACAGGGAAAAAGATTGGTTCACAACTTAGAAATACTAAGTTTTTTTGAGAAAGGAAGTATCAACCGGAATAAGGAATTGGACTGAAGGAGACTTTTTCTCTGTCATAACCCAATTAGTTTTGAAAGAATTATGTGAACCATTGCCATGGCCCCTTAAATTTCCTGTGGGTCATATTTAGTGTAGGAGATTGTAAACTGCTTTGTGCCAAACAGCTCAACGTATTTGCATTCAATTTACATTTAGAATATGTAACACAAGCTGAGAAGAGGCTGGAAACATCCTCTCCGAGAGCCCCATTTTATCTGCACATAGGCATTAACTCTCAGCCAGTCTGCAAGATTCACAGGCTCATTTGGTTTGACAGAGCCCTCAAGCCCCTCCCCCCATTCAAAGGGAAATGCTTATTAATTATTCTCTGAACCAGCTCTGATGGAAAAGTGTCATTTCTAGCCTTGACTGTCTCCCCTGACAGCCTGCTACTTTGCTTAAGTGATCTCCCAGTTACAACATTTTTCATAATATTTAGCCTACATTTTCCTTGCTGCAGATTAATCCCACTCCTTCTCTTATCAAGCACAATAGCTGCATGGCTCACAGACAGCATTTCTAACACGAAACAGGGATCTGAGCGAGGGCTTTTCTCAGAGTACATGATGTCAAACTGACCTTTGACTCTCACACTTTAAATACATCTCTCGGCATCCTGTGCAAAAGAAAGCAGACACCACTTGTTTCCTCGAGATTTTACAACTAGCTTGTGCTAATTAATCAGTCTCCAGCACACAGGGCTCTGTGCTTACCTGTCTGGAGGAAGTGCAGATCACAGGAGCAAAGGAAGGTTTCTCAGATCTATCATTCATTCACCAGGTACTTCAGGAATTACTGAACAGACAAAGGGAAATCTGCTCACAGCTGCTTCTTGCTGGCTGCTCCTGTGCAGCAATCCCATCACCCATTCGGCTCTTACACTACAAGCAAAAGTGAATTTTGGTTCCACGGCCTCCTTCGAGTCCCAGTGTATTTTAGCCAAAGCCAGTGAAACTCCAGTAGGAACAATTTGGCCCGCTGTGTTTAAGTATTTATCCATCTGCTCAGAAACCACAAAAGAGACGCCCAAACCAAAACCACTCATTTCCATAATAAGGATGTGAACCTACTACAGCCATGTGAAACTATCGTTTTTCACATGTACTTGTGAATCTTTTCCCAGGCTTTTGCAGAGGGAGGGGCAAACCGAGAGCTGGGATAGATGTAGTGAGGAGAAATGTGTGGGTGGGGAAAACTGAGGGTTTTAATTTTTTCCCCCCTTTTATTCTTCAAGAAGTACACAGCAATTACTTCTGTACTTAAAAAAAAAACCACCTGGTAAAAATACCCAGAGCTCATAGATTGATGTTTTCCTTAATGTCTACACAAATATAAATACACAACTAAAATAAATACGTAAGTAAATGGAATACACCCACCTCTACAATTACAAAATCACTTTCCCATGGGTAAAATTCATTGCATTCCCTTCTGTCAGAACTTGGATTGTGCCATGAACCACTATGGAATATATCCCTCAATTATTTTGTATCATATGAAATGTAGTTGAGGATATTCCATGTCTTCATTGCAAATCCTTCATTCTCTTTTGTAAAGCTACCTATGTTCTTGGCCTTGCTCCGTGTTGTGGAAATGAATTCCCAGGGTTAATTAGGTGTAGCAGAGTAAGCTATGGTCCTGATCCCACAGTCTCTGTAGAAGTTAAATTATCACTGAGATAACAGGGCTTTTTCCAGGATGAGAAGAAAAGGCAAACACACACCCATGACAGTAAGCCACGTGGCTGAGACCAGAAGGTCCGGGGTAACCATGCAGCAGCTGTGCTGTGCACAGGACCATGGTAGAGACCTCACTGCCCCAGGAATCCCAAAAACCTGCATTGTGCAATCACACTCTCTGGCATTCTGAGCAAGTCTGCTGATCTGGTAGCAGAGGGCACTGCACTGTGCTGGTGCAAACAAATATTGTCCAGAGGAGAAAAGCTGTTACTGATTGAAGAACTGTAGCCCTTAAAGAGCAATATCAAATCTGCAATTTGAAAATATGTTCAAGTCCTCCTCTTAGAGCTTCTCTGGTCCTACTAGCAGGACTTTTAGTGTCCATCCTGCTGCTTCAGCTCTGTCAAAGTTGAAGACAGACGTGCCTCTATTAACTTAAGTGTAGGCAATTTAATCTGCTCAGGCCTGGCCCAGGGCAAGTCCTCCTTAGAACACCTATAAACATGCAGCAGTAGGTATATTTAATAGCTGGTTTTTATACCTTGCGGCTGAGATGTGGTTCCTCCAGTGAAGACTGTGGAATTCATAAATTGTGGTGGTTTGACAGAATTTGCTAATGACCAGAAATGGCAAACCTTCCTTTGCATCCTGTGAGTAAGCACACATCCCGCTTCCAATGTTTGTACGCTGGACTCCAAAGAGCAAAAGGAATCTGTACTCTCAAGTAGTATTCCTAAAAGAAATATTGCTTGCCATATTGGTAGTTGATGAAAATAAAAGTCTTGTGATTCTGACTTGGAAACACAGATTTCATTGTCTTTCTAATAGCACCATTTCATGACTTTGAACT
The DNA here is from genome assembly GCA_013400115.1 of Rhinopomastus cyanomelas. Classification (NCBI taxonomy): domain Eukaryota; kingdom Metazoa; phylum Chordata; class Aves; order Bucerotiformes; family Rhinopomastidae; genus Rhinopomastus; species Rhinopomastus cyanomelas. The sequence goes on along the minus strand of VXBP01005984.1, from coordinate 594,181 downwards.
AATGGCTGTTTCACAGCAGCACCCGTTTTTCAGACTGTATAGCTGCCCTGTCCTCTTGGTCAGAGAAGAGGCTTACAGCATGCATGGAAATATTGGGAAGGTGTTTTCACGATGGTTCAGAAAGCCTCAGGTCCTGAAATCCAGAGGGCTGGTATGTCATCTAGTGATAGGATGAGGGTGTCAGCTGGAACATAGGAGGTTCCATATAAATATGAGAAGGAACTTCTTCCCAGTGAGGGTGACAGAGCACTGGAACAGGCTGCCCAGGGTGGTTGTGGAGTCTCCTTCACTGGAGAGGTTTACAACCCATCTGGATGTGTTCCTGTGTGACTTGGTCTGGGTGATCTGCTGTGTCAGGGGGATTGGACTAGATGATCTTTCAAGGTCCCTTCCAATCCCTAATGATTCTATGAAATTCTACGACATAGCAAAGATAGCCTCTGTTATAATTATGAAGTCCTCCTGCCAGAAAAGAGGTAATGGATTTCTTTCACATCATTTCTTCCTGGGTACTAGATATCCTCTAAAAGACCCACAATAAGCGACAGCAGATGTTTAAAAACCACATACTTTGCAGTTGATTATACACATATATCATAAGTCAGACATTGTCTAAATGATAGTTGCCCTGTGATCCTTCTGGTTTTGTGAATAAGAGATTAAACTATTCAACCAATTGTTGAATTTTTATCACCAGTCTTTTCCAGAAAACATAACTTTGAGGTACTAACGCCTCTAGCTACAGTGGCGGGTAGGATTCAAGTCAGAAAAGCTTATTTGTGGGTTCCCTGTGTGTAAGCGCATTTTGCACCTGCAAAAGGAATTGATTAGATGAGGGTAGTGGCATTACTTGAATTTCACCCGTGAGTGAAATTTGCATGGAATCTACTTAGGTATGTGGGTAGGACTTGGTAAGGAAAAGAGGAGGTGTTCTGTTTTGCTGTCAGATAAGGAGGAAAATCAGTACTACGTTTGGTTGCCATGCCTGAGGCAGACGGAGCACAGGAAGAGGCTAAGAGAGGAATCCAACACCAGGAGCACTGTGTCAGGTTGGAAGTGCTCAAAATGAGGTTTCTTTTACTTCTCGGAAGCCGGAAATGGAAAGGAGGATTTCTTCTGAAGATTTTGAAAAGATGAATACATGCATCACGATCACCTCAGGATTATTTATCCACTTTGACATAATCTTTGTCTCCTTAGTTTGTTCCTGTCTGCTTTATGTGAACTGAGCAGTGTTGAACATATACAGACATTTCCACACAAAAGGACACAAATATATCATTTGAATGTGAAAGAGATGCTAAACAGTCCTCTCATTTAAATGATGCCCAAAGCCAAGAGACACAGGGTGTAAGATACATGAGACCAAGACGCAAACCCATCTCTATCATATTTAAAAGCACATTCGTTTAACAACTCCATGCTGAGATTATGTTTAGTATTTTTCTGTAGGTCTGGAGTTGCTGAGATAGACAGAACATAGCTGACCTTTGGAGTGGAACTTTTGTAAAATAAATAAACTGCATGGCATAGTATGAAAGTCACAAACCTCTTCAGAATGCCATATGTGAAAACACTGTAAACAGTCCATAAATATCACTTGCTGGGTAGGACTTGCGGAAGCTGCTGTAAAATTCTCTGCTAGCATCTTCCCCCCCAATACATTGAACCATCTGGTAATGACAATTTATTCTATAGCTTTCCTGTTGGCATGTGCCTATAATTATGAAACACACTATTAGCAGCTTCAGTCTGGAAGCAACACCATCCCATGACCTGGGACGAGAAGAACTGACATGGACCAAAATGCTGGCGAAGGCTAAAGCACCCATGGTGACATCAGCACAATGTTTGTCTTCCTGTCTTTGAGGGCAACTGACATTATATGTGAATTTTACCACATATGGTGATTGCCAAACTGAATTCTTACTTTTATTCCCAGAATCTAACTTCCTGCTGAGGAAGTTAGAACTTGATCTAATTACCACTGAAGCAATTGGGTTTTTCCACTAACAACTCAGAATTGGACTGAGCTCAACTATGCAGCAGTGGCTTTAAAACTTGGTGACTTGTTTATGACTATCTCTGCTATAACTAATTTTCTGAAATAAAAAGCACTGCATAAGAGTTAATTGCTTATTGAGTTAATTTTTGAAATATATTTACTTTCCAGTTACAGAAGTACAAAAAATGTTTTAGGACCTTACTTCTCTTACACATAAAACTTCTGAACTACAAAAATGACATCTTTTCATTCTAACAAATTAGGCTGAAGTACTCATTCCTTGACTGACTTTTATCCTGAGAGTGCATTTTTATGGTTGATATTTAAATCCTTGAAAGTAGGGGCTTATAAGAGAATCTCCAATGCTTTTTAACCTCCTGTGCATCAGCCAGGGCTGGCACTGCTCTAGTCAGCACTCTTTTTAATCTACTGTTTGAATATACTGCTGAAAAAATACTGTAGATTTTATTGGGCAGAATAGTTGTGGAACCTAAGTGACTTGCCATGAGAAATGGAATTAAGAAAAGTACACGTTTAATAGCTTTATCATTATGAACAGGCATAAAAGCTGATATTTGAAAGTCATTATCCTCTTGCACAAGCTGGTACAATTATACTTTTAATCAAGAATTTCTACTTCTTTTGTTACTTCCTGCCTTTCAGAGTTCCTGTGATACACAGTTCCCATTTTGGCTTCATCCTGTTTTGCCCTGCTTCTTGTATGTGAAGGAGTCCAGCTCTACTCTAAGATAGCATTTTTTGAATACAGCAGCATACAATAAACAGGAAGGATTCCCTTAGAGACACTGTTGGTTTTAGCTGATCAAAAGGCCATTCTCACATCCGCTTCTTGCTCAATAAAAATATTATTTAAGGAAAAAGAGAAACAACTGTAGATTAACATTATGTTCTTAGCTTGGCTAATGCTTCAACAAAAGAAAATGCTGGCATTTCATTACTGCTTAATCTATTGCTGCATAAGTCCACCCTGTTTTAGTTACATAAGGTAGAGAGAACAAATCAGACTGAAAATGCAGTGCCCTCTCTTTCCCCCGAATTTTAAACTACAGAACTACTCACTACAACTTAGCAAAACATCAGAAACCTAAGGACACTACCCTGACAGTCTGCCAGGAGTCCATGAACTGCATCTGATTCGCCAGTATGTGGGAGTTTTGCAGCAACAGGAACTTCAGGATTTGGGCTTCATAACTTGGTCTTAAGGCACAGTCATTGCTTCGACCCTGATTGAGCTCAGACCTAAATGGATGCAACGTGAACAGCCTTCTGAACAGAGGCATTTCATAGTGCCTGCAGTCCATGCACTGTGGTCTGCAGTGATTATAAACCCTAGCGTGCAACGCTCCATCTTAATAGACACAATACTGTTTACGTGTTGAAGCAGGAGTATTTGGGCCCTAATTCAGTTACATCACTAAGTATGAGCCACATTGCAAGCACCTGTTGGCTGCATTAGGCGAGGTCCAAGCATGTGTTAGACAGAGCTGAGCATGTGCTGAGAGAAGGGAAGTTCAAGTGGATGAATTGCATTTGCTGAATTAGGCAGTCCTTGCTGTGTGCAACGCTCTGGTATTGTCCTTTCTGTTCCCTGACGCTTTGGTGACACTGCTCATACCCTTACGTCTGTCTTTGCTACAGAAGATCTCTCCGTGCTGACCAGCGTGGTCCTGTGGTGCATGTGCTCTACAGCAATGACTTTGAGTGTCACAGACCAGTGTGCATTGGTCTGTCCATCTGCCCCAAGAGGATTCAAAACCACATTGAGCCAAGTCACAGAAGCTGCAGGTAGCATAGTCCAAGCGAACGCTCTCTCACGCTCACTGCAAGTACATCAACATGTGACATACTTTAAAGAACGGTTCCAGTTCTTCAAGAAAATGTTTACTTCTATAAGAACTTCTGAAAAGGTCTCGTGCTCGTTCTCTGATATCATTTGCACTTGTAAGCCAATTACATGGCTTGTTATGCATCAAGAATGTGACATGGCAAATTATTTCCAAACACTTCAGGATTTTTTTTACCTCATCGACATGGGCAGTACTGCACCAGCCCTGGCAATCAGATGTGCCCACCACGACACAAATTAGTTTCTGCAGCTATCTAAGTCTGCCAGCTTTCCTCTTCATTTTGGGCAGTCATTTCTAAGGACTCTGGGTGAAATTTATTTCACTTTACAATAGTTGTGTAAAACCCAGGAAGACACTCTGAGCTAGCTATCCCTTCCTTGGTTGTCTGGAAAGAGAGATAAAGGCACCTTGAAAGAATGATTTATCCTGGTGATCAGTCTTAAGGTGGAATGTATTTTTGCTGAAGGCTCTCCCTTCCCATAAGCCAAAGGAGAAGCCCTGATAGCCCATTTAGAGGAGATATTCAGCTCTTGGAAGGATGAATTGGGTGAAATTAGGTGCTCTTTCTGCACTTTCTCACTACTTTTCTCATAATAATTTCTAAATGGCACTTGCTTATCATTTCTGCTCATGCCGTGCACTTCCAGCTACACGGCAACTGCAGCAAATACATAATGCTTGTTTCCTACACACTTCCACCACTGCTTTCTGCTACATGTCCCCTCCATGTGGCAATTAACATTGCGCAGCACTTCTTTTGCCAGGAGGAAGCCTCTCTGCTGGATCACTCTTTCTCAGCTGTTTGAAAGGGCATTATTAAGCTCAGCTTTGAATTACCAGGTGAAGAGAGAAAACTATAAAGGAAAGATAGGAAAGTTTTAGATATTAGCAGTGCTCATCTGAAATTTAAGTAGGGAATCCATTTATAAGTGTAGATGAGAAAGCTGTAACGTTGAGGAAAAAGATGAAATTTAGCTTGTAAGTTTGGCTTATAGTTTTAAATTTCATGTGTGCATCACACAGTCACTAGACACCTGTGCTTAGGACTTGAAACTTGGCTGGTTTTCACATCCACGTGGTGCAAAATGGCATAGTAGGACTTTGATCTAATGCTGTGACCTAATCTTGCCGGAAGGACAACTCTGGCCCTGATACTCTAGGTCTGGGTGAGCTAGCAATTTTTTGTGGCTGAACATGCAGCAAGTTCGGAAAGTTCAAAAGTAAAGGTAGCTGCTGTTGTGGACAGAGCCAACAAAGGCAAACACTTGGCAAACACAACCAATTCCTGCCTTTCTTATCTTTGACATGCTCCCACAGCTTTACAAACACCTTTCAAAGGAAACGCTGCAGTCAGGCCAAAGTAGCAGTGCATGCTTCCACTGGTTCGGGCTTACCAGGGTGCTAAAGTAGTTACGCATGTAAGGACGGAGGATGCTGGGCACTCACAGAGGAGCACGTACTTTACATGCATCAAAGAAAGCTGAAACCCAGGAGCTGGCCCACAGCTGTTTGTAGCCTGCAAAAAGGCAATGAAGCACCCCTGGACAACTGAGGTACAGATGTGGGAGCTCTGGTTCGTGAAAGAGGACTCCAGAACCAGTCTTCAAGGTAGCAGTTATGGAGATGTTTAAAGTCTGATTTAATGCAGATTGGTTGGTTATTGTTTGGTTGTTAGGTGTGATCAGAATGGGTCATCCTTGCCAAGGAGGCAAATGCAATTCTGTGAAACGGCATCTAAGTGCTTCCTTCGCTGAGGAAACAACTGCTTCTACTCACTTTGCAGACTCCTCTTCAGGTTCCTTGGATGGCACCGATACAGTGCACAGATCAAGCACGCCAGTGCTGCTGACATAAAGAAATAACTGGGAAGAAATGTAGGAATTATTTTCTTTCCCACAGCAAAATTTCAACTTCCACTACAAAGAAGCATGCACTAATGTCACTACTACCTGTGTCACTTTGTTCAGGCCAGATCCACATTATGGCTAGCACCGTGCTCCCGTGCTGAAACACTGCATCGTTATTAGCAATGACCAACACAGCTTCATTACGAGCGGTGGGATGTCTACAGCCAGTCCGCATCTTCTCACTGCTTTTATTTATTTTGGAGAAACAATGAACATAAAATGTCTCTGCTGGACATAGTGGGTACAAAGGCAGGCGGCTGTTGCAATCTTGGGGGCGGGCAGGGAGGAGGTGACAGAGGGAACTGCTCAGCCACTCGACGTTCCTTTCATCAGTGTTTCCTTTGGCAAAGACTGCTCGGAAAACGCTAGGGGAAAGGTGGGAGGCATGCGAAGAGGAGGGAGAAAGAGGGACACAAAAAAAGCTGAAGATGAAAAGTGTTTTTCTTACTGTAGTCGACTCAGAAGCTTTTTCGACAGGTAATTGCTAATTATTTGAGAGACACGGGCATTTTGCTGCAGAGGTCTTTCATGCCTTAAAACCCTGTAGAGTTAGTGTGGAATAGCCTTTAACACCTACCTCCAAACCTTAAACATTATCAGGCAGCAAATGCTCTATTTAATACCTGGGAAAAGTAAAAACACTGCAAGAAAGTACTAATCTCTGCTCAAAACCAGATAACTCAAGAACACATTTTCACAATGCCTTTGAATTTAGACACCAAGTCAGCTTTCTGGTTAGTGGGTCAGGATGCTTAATGGCCGCATCAAGTGCAGGGCGAAGCACGAGTCAAGTTCCCAGCTCAATGACTGGGGTATGAGATCTGCTGCAATGTCTGAGTGCACAGTTACGACTGCTCCTCTTCAGAATTCACCAAGAATGCACATTAAAAGAGGCTGTAGGGTAAAAAAAGTACAGCTTCCTGAAAGACAGGCAGCAGCCTCATTTTACACAACTCTTGTCTGTACTCCACTCAAATAAAAACAACAGGCTGATTCATAACTTCCATGTTGTCCATTTGAGGAAAGTAGATCTTCCCCTGCTATAATGAGAGTGCAGGAGCCTCCTCGCTCAGTGCTGTACTGGGGAAACACTCTGCAATCTGCCCCTTTACTGCAGCCGATCCAGAGCGCGTGCACCACAACAGGCTTCAACAACTCGCTTGCCAAGAGCGCCTTTGCTGCATGCACTTGAGATGGACCTTAACAAAACGTCTGGTTTTGATCCTTTTCTACAGATCTCAGTCTTGGTCCTAGACACTCTTGCTGGCCGTGAACACGACCACATACCCTTGCCATCATTTTGGGGCAGTGCACAGTGGTGGCTTCCCAGGACAGGATGGGAGCTGTCAGACTCCCGCAGCCTTGGAAAACTGTATGCAAAACATACCTCCAGCTGGACCAAAGTTTGAAGTCTTGCCTGCCCTGACACTGAAGACAGCTCTTGTTCACTCTTTTTCTTTAGAAACATCTTTTCTGGGCTCAGCTGAGATGGCAGACCATAACCCAGCTGGGCCCTGCAGATGCCATGTAGGAACAGGTTTGTGATACTACCCCTCAGCTCTCCTCTTAGTTTGGGTCAACCCTATGTGATATTTCCATGTGTTTTAAAATAGAAAAACAGAAGGGAACATTCTTTTTAATAAAAGCATGTGATCTAAAATTCTAAAATTAATAAGGAGAGCTGGAGAGAAACTACTATTTTCTGATCAGAAAGGCTGGGACAGGCCATAAAATAAGGGTTCTGAAACATTCTAACCAGGTTTTCTTTCATTTTATGGGAACATTTGGTTTTATACAGATGGCTTCATGTTAGCTGTTACATTACATTAAATGCAATTCCTCTGAGCAGTAAGTTGGGCAAAGTGATTTCCCAAGGTCCTTTCCAATGCAAATCATTCTATGATAGAATGAAGCTAACACAGCTCAGTAAAGTTTAATTTTAATATAAGACTCAAAGAAAAATAAGACTTCTAAATATTTTATCACAAAAAACTGGGTAAAATTCATGCCAAACCCTGAAGTGAACACCACCACTTTGTGCCACCTGAAATGGACATTCCATGGCACTTGGCCTCAGAGGCAGACAGTAGACTTTGCTGGTTTATAGCCCACATATTTATAATAAAAGTTGCTGATATGATTTAAACCAGCTTTTCCCACGAAAAATATTTTTTCTACAAAAGTCTTCAACTGACAGCAAACAGTGCTGCATTTGTCAGCGCGGCTCTCACATTGGCATAACCCACCAGCCATCTAGGGAACACTTTCGCTGATGTCGAGACTGCACTCATCTGAAAAATTCTTGTAGTATTTTTCTGGCCAAAGATGTGTAAGATCACACTTTACTATAAATGCATTTTCCCTCCAGCTCCTTAGTGGCAATACAGCAAAAACCACCTTCCTGGGGATACAATAAACAAGCACATGCACGTGTGTATGTGCAGATGGGTGAGATTTCTCCAACACAGAAACAAACAGTTGAGGTCACAGCAGTGGCAGTTCCATTATAATCCCATTTTCACATGCTTGGAGCCTTCTGAGTTGTATTATTTTGTCACAGAGGTTTAAATTCGGCCCCTAGCTCAGAGGTGTTTTTTTTTTCAGGTTTCACAAAAATCTATTAATCCATTTCTGAGTTACCAGAGGGTAAAGAAATGCTTTTCCTGCCTTTTAGATTCTTGTAGCCCTGTTATGGCATTGATTTTAACACAGAACTCTCTGCAGAGTTTAATAGCAATCAGCAGCCTGATGTGCCATAATGACTTCCTCTGTGTGTTCAAAATATGGCTAAACTTGACTAGTTGAAACCTTCCAAGGGGCCAGTGCTCACTGAGTAATAGCTCCCAGGTCAGTTTAGTATTATTATTTTAAAGTAATAACAGAATAAGGACATTAAGTTTTCCTTGGGTTTATAAAAATATTTTGAAAATCAGTTTTGTCCTCAGAACAGCCCCAGAGTTTAGAGCTATACAGCCACTTCTCAGCTTGTGCCCCGCAGATCAGACCCACTGCAGTCACTGTACTGCAGCAGGGAAGGATCTAAACCATAAAGGAAATACAAAGCAGCCAGTCTGATCCAGGTCCCAAATCACGGGCAGATCAGGGTATTCTGGACTGATATCCACTTCCTTGTGATTCTATTTTTCTTCTGTAAGAAGGGGAATTTCAGGGAACAGAAACAGCATCATGAAGTTGTGACTTTATTACAATGTTGTCAGTTTTTGTGATTTTTATCACGAGTATAATGAAATTTGGTTGTGGGTTTTAAAGCATCAACTGCTGATACCATGGTATTGCCAAAGTTCTCATTTAAGGAGGAGGAATTTTCCAGTTATGATTATTCCTAAAATATACTAGATGGAAAATGAAAAAGAAAGCCATTTTTGAGATATAATGATTTTTATAAAGTTTCACAATTATCTGAGGCCAGACTCATGATGTCCAAAACTTAAAAAGGACAATGCTGAGAAAGAAAACTGCAGTGTTTTGCTCAGGAGAGTGTGAGCTTTCACATCCCCTATAGAGAGGAGATGGGGAAGGACAAGGCATCAGGTAGAATGAGAAAACCACAAACCAGCCTGAAATGTTCTGAAATGTTCTGAAAGGAAGTTAAAAGACATGGCAGACTCCTAATATAGTACTTCATGCATTGTGTGTGCTCTAATCAGAGAAGATTACGTTTTTAAAGTGTATTTGCCCAGGGTGGTTGTGGAGTCTCCTTCACTGGAGATGTTCAAGACCCACCTGGATGTGTTCCTGAGTGACTTGGTCTAGGTGATCCTGCTGTGGCAGGGGAATTGGACTGGATGATCTTTTGAGGTCCCTTCCAATCCCTAATGATTCTGTGATTCTATTTCATCATTGTTGTAGCAGTACAAATTCATTTGAAAACTCATTAGTCTCTTTGTTTCCCTATGTGCACTGAAGGAAAAGTGATGTCCAAACTGACAAAAATTCTCTGAGATGCACTGCTATCAGAAAAGTGCTCTTCAAAAAAGTTTCTGGAGTTGAAACTTTTTTTTTTCCACTTCAAGAGGTATTTGGGAAAATTTTTCCATCGACTTGAAGGAAACCTAGAATTTGACCCCATATGTGAAGATGGGCAGTAGTCCCCCCAAAGCAGACAGAGCAGGCCCAAAATCTCTGTGTCATCTGCTTCCACCCAGTAACAGCTTTGCCAAAGTAAGTTAAGAATGAATAACTTAACAGCTGCCCAAGGCGGCTCTAAAGTGCTGCTTTCCCTCACTGCACATGAGAAGACAGCCATTAGTGTTGCTGCTGCTAGGTTCACTGCTCCTTAGGGGCTGCTGCGTGTGCAGAATGGCCTGGTTTTGTACTGGCAGCATGCACACAGTGGAAATTGCTTGCATTTGGATGCTGTTTGGTGCTCAGTTTTGAGTTAGTGCCGTGTCTGTTACATATTCGTCTCATCACGGATAATGTGTCTCTTGTGAGCACGAGTCCTATTCTTTATTTGTGTTTGGATAACACTTCTCTCTGAAAGTCAAAAGACTGCCACATGCATCCGTGCACAGCAGTATGTTGTTAAAAAAATTAACAGCTAGAAGATGAACAACTGTAAGACAATGGCAAACAACTACTATAATTATACTGCACTACGTTTACACCCAGCAGTCTCTAAGGACTTCACGTACACTAATAAGTGCATCCTCAGATATTTGCAAAACTGAGAAATACTGCTCTCTCTGATGAAACTGAGGCAAAAGGATGCTGCTTGACTGGCCCAAGATCAAGCAGTGTGAGAGTTAGCACTGTAACACAGAACCCAATTTGTGTACTCCTTTAAAGCTGCTGGGCTTGTACAGATGATAGAAGGACTTTAGTCTTTATTCCATCTACTTTTAAGAAGCTTCTACAAATTCTGAATATTAAAGTCTGATCTTGCTGAATGACAAAATTTTAACTCTCAGTTAATGTCATTTCAGCTACAAAACTGCTCTTTCTTCTGAGAACTTCTAAGGAACAGTTGTTGTGGTTGGACTTGGTGATCTGGGAGGTCCTTTCCAAGCATGACTACTCTGTGATTTTGTGAAATGCAGAGTTAGCTTCTCACTCAGATGTGAATCACTGGTGGTCCACTAATTTCAGTAGGATGATCATTAGGCAACTTAAGAATATGGCCTATAAAAACAGTTTTTCTCACTATTTCTCTAAAACTATTTTTCTAACACCCACTATTTCTCACACATTAAATCAAAATTGTCTGATACCTTTTAGATGAGAAAGATCTGAAGCTGGGATGTGGCAAGAAAAGATGTATTTTCCTTCCTATGCTGACCATAAGGGAACATGAAAATGTTGCCCGGTAGTCAAATGTTTATTTTCAGAGCACTCAGAGTTTGATTTCAGAGCTTCAGCTGAGCTACAGTTACACATACGACCATGTTTTTACTTTGTAGTGTCAGGAGTGGGGGCAGGAATAACTAAGAAAAGGGACAGACTACCTTACACATCGTAGGGAGAGTCACGGGGTGAGAGTGTGCGTATCGACAGTTTCCAAGGAGTAAGCGAGGTGCCTGAAGGTCACACCACAGTAATTTATCTAGCTGACTAGTGAGGCAAGTTAAAAAAAAACCCACCTTCCTGGAAAGACAAAGTTATAGTAGGCAGAGGAACTGCTTAGCTTAGACATTCTGCCTAAGCTTTTGATCAAAGAGTAAGTGCTGCAAGCAAATGGGACTTAGTCCCCCAATGCGCACGCACACGCACACAAGTATGCCTGTCTATGCTGCAACAAGTAAAGAACTCTAACTCCTTTTTGCTAACAAATGTGGTTACTACAGTATCTCAAAAACCATTGGTAGCATTTGTGACTAGTTATGTAACACAGAAGTAGTTTACACATTGTTTTTACAGCCGCTTCAGTTACACCAGTTTGAAAACCACTGTGGCTAGAGCAGTGCAGTCACTGCAGCAGACTGCTGATGCTAGCAAGGTTTACTTCTGCAAAAGTACAGCACAGGACATCTTTATACCAGAACACACGTGTCCCCCAGTGCATGCTGAGTTGTTTTAACTACGCACAAACAAATCCTTCACTGAAATAATTAAAGCAGTACAAAAATCAGTGCATGAAGACTACTAGGCTTTCAAAGACAAAGACTCCTGTCTCAAGGACCACACAGGTACAGTTAATTACAAAGTGTAAAACTATAAAGGAAAATTCAATAGCTAGTAGAAGGAATGTAATTGTCTGGGAAACGTGACACTAGCTCTTGGAAGTAACTTTTGAGTTTAGTTTAAGGGAGAGCTGTTTGTGTGGGGAAGTCTGAACAGCACTGCTTTTTGAATAATGACATGCTACTGTGAGAAGAATGAGCAGCAATTTGGGCACTATTAGCTACACTGTTCAAGAGTAATAAGGAACTTGAAAATGATGTCAGAGAAATGAGATAAAGACGACTATTATACTGTTTGAAGGTCATCATCTAGTATAGCTGTGGTGAGTAAATGGAAATGGAAACCAGTAAGGAACATAATACGAAATGCCTATGGTATTTTCTGTTTGAGCTATTAGCAGGTGCAACGCTATTGGCATCAGTGGAGCTGTCTTCACTTGCTTCACAGCTCAGTGTGGTCCTGTATCTATTTCATATACCTACTGCTAGTGAAACACAACAGGAAACTTCTGAAATGCATTGGAACACTAGACTGTAGAGAAAGGTTAAAACGTGTACCTGTCTTAACTGCTTTCCATCTGAAATACAAGGCGATGAACCTAAATTGTCAGCAGCAATGCATGTGAAAAAGTTTTGGGTTTAAGCCCAGATATGAATATACAAATACATGAAGTTTATAGAACTGTGACAGACGGTCTCAAGAGTCTTGCAAGAATGTCAAAAACCACTCAGAACATATGCCTGCCACGTTAATACACCTCAGGCCTCTGTCTCCAAAACAGATTATGGAGATGGCTGTTAAACAGAAAAGAAGAGCTTTATTTAAGAGCTACCTTTGCATACTTTTCCAGACTTAACTAAAGCTACTCAGATGGAGCAACAGCCTAGGATTTCCCATAAGAAGGGTTTTTTCAAATGAGAGATGTAAGCCTCGTGTTTTGCATCTGGCAGAGTGGAGGCATCACTATGGAAATAGGTGAATATGTTTCTGCATGGTGATCAAGCTAAAGCTTTTGAAACTGCTGATCTGCTACCCTTGTTACAGATGAATGCGTCAGAAGAGTCAGTAGAAGTTGTCTGGCTTAATGACAGGTTGGCACAAAATCCTACAACAAGCCCAACTTTGATTCATATCACTTAGCAACTTGTCCCAACCCTTTGTTATTATGAGCTAGGATTCTGGAGAGTAAATGATAACTTATTTATGGTGATTTATGAATTGAATGGACAAAACAATGAAGCTGAGTTTTCGACAGCATTGTAAACTGCTCTGCAAGCATCTGAAATCCATTGTCATAAAAAGTAATTATTAATTTGAGTAGTGCCATAAATGTATGTCCTAGCTATTAGCCCTGCATAAATGAGTCTGTTGTTTCACTTGACTTTGGCGGGACTCTTTATGTAAATGAGCAGAACTTTGGCTGTGAGGGAGCGTTTCTCAAAGCTTGAGGCAGAACAATCACATGGGTGTGAACAGACCTCTGTATTTTTCTCCAACTTCCAATTTAAGCAAGAGAGTTCTTTCAAAAAAAAAGGCAGTATCTGTATTTTCTTTTCCTACAAGAAATGAAGCAGAACCTCCTCTTAGCATCCCACAGCTCTGATGGGCTGCATCTTCACATCTTAACAGTACAAACGTGCAACTGAGCCCAAGCTGCTGGGAGCGTAAAGATGGGATTAAACCACTCTCTCATTCAGTGTGAAGCTCAGCCCATCTGTATTTAGGGGAAGCATGGGACATGTGGCCACTGCAGCTTCACATCAGCGTGGAGGGCAGCAGACAACAGTGCAGTTTCTCCGGTACAACAGCTGGTTATTGTTCTTCTGGGATGTGCATAGTTTCTTCTGGAAGAAATCACCACGTCAAATGTGTGTCTCTTCCACATATGGAGATGTTTTCTCAATGGTTCTTTTGAGCCATCTAAATTCTTCATTTTATAGCATTACGTAAAATACTTGTAATGCTGTTAACATGCAAGATGAGTCTATGCACAATCCTTTTCTGTTTAAATAAATTATTATAAGTTCACACAGTTCACAACCAGCTTCGTGGATCACAGAGTGTTACAGTACCTCATGTGTGAGAATCAGAGGTCTGATTTTTTTTTGAGGTGATGTTTTTAAAAACCTTTGATATTGCCCATGAAATCAATTTCCTTCATGGGGGTTTAGGACTTGGGAAGGGGGTTATTCTCACATTTTTATGAATTCCTACAGAAAAGCAAATGACCTCAAAAGTTGGCAGGTGACTTATTAAGCTTCTCTCAAATCTCCTTCAGGAAGTTCATTAAAACTCTATTTGGAAATGGCCAGGTGCTTACTTCCCACAGTGCAAGAGGGAAATCTGTCACTCTGTTAAAAAAATGGTTTGGTTACTTGGGATAAATATATAATCATTATAACAAGCTGTGTGGTTTCGTGATGTGAAATTCTGGCTTGGTGAGAAAAGTGCCAAGGTCAATGCAATGAAAGACCCACAGTGAACTCAGACCTGGTTTCAGAAGTCAGTGGTGGATGGAGGCCAGTAAAAGTCTTGTCTGTAGTTCACTTGAAAAGTTTTGTTTTGAAAGATGCTGGATAAAAACAATTCTCTATCTTGAAAAAGTTTTTAGCTTGAAAAGGGATCATTAGAAAAGATTTTTATGTTTTATGAGGATCACTAAGGCTGAGAACGTTACCTTGTTTGACACTGGATCCTGATGTAAATACTACGGCCAAGTCAACTAACAGGAAAATAGCAGGGCTAAGCCTTTTTCATTCTTTATTCTGCCAAACTACTGCCTCTTGCAATCAGGATTGATTACAAACACCCAATTAAGAGGCATTTGGAACATGATCTGAACACTAATCCTGTCTCTTTTTCTCTCCATACCTAATTATCAGCCTTAAGATGGGCATTAGCACTTTAATTAGTAGATTTACTTTAGGAACTTCTACATAAACTATGAAATCTATACTACACGTGAAGATGTGTGTAGATACGTACATATAAAAGGTGCGTGTAACACACAATGTTGTATCCAAGGAGCTGTGTGATAAAAACATCTAGACATGTACGTGTGAGTGCATGTATATCCTGTTTTCAGACATAATTTCATTCTTTGGAAATACTACAAAAGAAAGTAATTGAACGTGGTTTTACATCAGCTGTATAAAAATCTCTGTAACATAATTATCAAATGATGATCCAATGTTATAGCTTGTGCAATAAGCTATAATTAAGAAACTAATTTTCAGCAACACGTAGGTTTTTGGTTTAATTACATTAGCACAGGAGACAAGGGGTGGGGAGGAGAGCATGATGGGGCTGACTGAAAACGTATCAAGTGTTTCATGGGGCTAATGCTGATTCTAGGTTTCAATTTAGAAAGAACTCAGACCTCTGTTCTGAATTTGTCTACCTCAGTCGGCAGAAAGGATGAAGCATTATGCTCATGGGAATCCATACTTGACTCGAATTTTTTCCTGTCTGAAGGGTATGTGGTCGTAGCACATTAAGACAGAATTCTCTGCACTGTTCACTTAACTCTCTGGATTAATAGAAACACCTGCATATGAGTGCAATTAGAATGTTAATGTGCCACTGTACAGAGACCCAAGTCAAGACTCTGCTGTGCCTGGGAACGCATCCATACACATGGAGTACAAAACCAGGCTCCGCATCCAACACCTGAGCCCTGAACACAGGCCAGCACAGATGCTCTAGCCATGACCAGGCAGTTTGGTCATGGTTTCCCTGACACCTTTTCCTGAGACGACTCAATGCCAAACTGCTACTGTAAAAGACAGCAATGTTAAACAGCTTGGCAATATACACTTGCACAAGAGTTAACTGCTTGGATAAACAACAAAAGAGTCAGTTATTTCCCTGTATAAATGGAAAACCAATATAATTTTCAACATCTTCCACTTAGTCTCTAAATCACAATAAAATAACAGCATTATCTTTAGGTACTTGCATCTGATACTTCTGTGCAAATACATGGTGAATTCTGTAGCAAAGAGCACACACTTGTATGTACTTTCATGATCCAGAATCTTAAGACAAAGAAAAAAAGCTGTGGCATTTGTTTTTAATGTCTGCATGTGTCTGTGTGCTAACAGGCTCTACATTTACTGCAACAAGTGTTTTTTGGCTGCCCTGATCCTGCATAGCCTCTAGGCTGACTTACTTCCTTGGCATGGTCTGCTGTGGCCTTCCAGAGCGTATCAGATAGCAGTGGTGATCAGCAGTGCTGTCTGGAGTCCAGTAGCATGCTGCTCTCTGAGAAAGCTTTGCCTGTGCTTTATATACAGCAGAGAAATGCCCTCAAAGTGCACCCAGAAGCATGAGGTATTACATGTCTCCCAAATTCACTATAACAATTCATCCCCAACTATGCCAAAAGTATTTATTTCTTGTTCAGAATGAAATGTCGTCCTCTTCTTCCCTTTAGTACTTCCAAATCATTGCTCAGTAATCACAAACTTGTTTTGAGGGACACAAGACGATGGAGATGCACGTCTTTTGGCTCAGGTCAGTCCCAGCCCCACATCCTGCCACAGCTGCATGGAGCCTGGCTTCAACAGAGAGACATGCAGGACTTTGCCAGGCTCCTGGGTACACAGAGCAGGGGCTCAGGGTGTGAGTGAGTGTGTGTTGGGTGATTCAGTTCACTCAGCTCAGAGCAAGCACAGAAGCATGGGCATTACTCCAGCTGCCG
The DNA here is from genome assembly GCA_013400115.1 of Rhinopomastus cyanomelas. Classification (NCBI taxonomy): domain Eukaryota; kingdom Metazoa; phylum Chordata; class Aves; order Bucerotiformes; family Rhinopomastidae; genus Rhinopomastus; species Rhinopomastus cyanomelas. The sequence goes on along the minus strand of VXBP01005984.1, from coordinate 577,558 downwards.
TCAGCAGGTGAGGAGAGGACATTCCCACCTGGCTGGGATACCTCATCCTGAGGCAAACCACTAAAAGCCTGATGCTGATACCCAGAGGAGCAGAACCATTAAAACCTCATTTCTAAGGCTTGGCTCCTTCAGACTTCTTTGTTCACCACAGACTAATGTAGTCCCTGCCTCTCACAGTCCCTAGTGAATTTGGTCTTTTACCAGCTCTGCTGCTTACCCTGTGCTTCAGCTACCTCACTGCCTGCTGTGTTCAGTAGTGGTGGAGAGAGAAGGAGTTAGGCAGCTCTGACTGACATTGGCCATCAAAGTAACTGATAAACCAGTCCTACAGAGCCTGTGCTGCAGCCTTCACCACAGCCTTAAAGAGTAGCAGGAGATAACTCTGTGGAAGCAGAAGGCAAATTTCCTACTGCTTCCAGCAATGACAGAGTTGCACTGGGCTCAGACACTCCACTCCACCCAAGTTGTCCTTTGTGTAGTTTGTGGGAGCAGTTCAGGGCCGGTGAGCCCAGAATCAGGCTGTAGAGGTCCCTCTGGGCAGTCAGAAGGCAGCTGTTGTGCGCAGCTGTTGGTGAAAGCCTTCCAACAGGCAAGACCTAGCTGGTAGCCCAGTGATGTCATTTTTACAGCAAGTTCTTCTCTGGACAGTCAGCTAGCACATGTCACTGCACTGTCACAGCAGCTCAGTGCTCTCTGGGGCATCTTTTAATCCCATCAGCTCAGCCAAAAGGACTCAAACCACCTCAGCGTGAGAGAAAAAGAAGGCACAAAGTCTGCACAAGGCAGACCTCACTGCATGGAAGAATAGGAACCAGGATTCAGACAAAAGTTAATGAAAGCTTAAACTTTGCAGAAACTATAGAAAGGCTGAGCCATGGCTTGCCTTGCTCCTGTTTATTTTACCAGCCTCAGTTTGTTATACCTACAGATTTATAGCATAAATCCATTGACATTATTTAGAAATAAAATGGATGGATGAATTTCTAACATCACTAAGGTCTACAGGGGTTCCATGGGGCTCAAGTTTCACTTGTAGGTCTAGACAGCTATGCTTTCTTCCTTACTCAAGGACCTGGATAAACAAACAGGTATTTTTTGCTCTGTATTCTCTGGCTGCAATTTCTATACAGCTCTAATCTCATCAGTGTAACTAATCCCTAGTAAACGCAATGTGAAGAACGATTATCTATGACATCTCTCCTTCTGCAACCTGACATGGACATTTTTTCCCATTCCAAGTGATTTGACAGTGTTGTGTGTACACTCAGTAAGTGTCAAGCAAGGGTGATATTTACTTTCTACTTCATAAATGATGATCAATGAAATAATGTGCTGTGTGGAACATCTACGAAAAATGAGTAAAATAATACAGTCAGGTCTGGAAACCAAGTCAATAATTTGTCAGTAAGGAAACCACTATTGGGCTTTCTCTACCCAAACCTCCACCTTTCTTAAGCCCTTTTCTTCTGAAGCTTCACATTCATTTTCTTAATGTTTTTAACCTAGTGTCTGTGAAATTTTTATTGCTCCCAAGATAATGACATCTGATCTGAATGTAACCACACACCTCTTTGCTCAGCAACATTTGTCACAAACCATTATAAATTATCATGCTGATAGTGTGCATTGCTGGGAAACCGGAAAAGTTCCATAAATTCAAAGTACTGTATCAGTGACATTCTTGTTTATTATCTAGATATAAAGTTTTACTAGATTCAAGATGGCCACGTTTACACAGTAGGATACTTCAGCAACACGAGACTTGTACAGCCTGCACTAAGTGCTGAAAAGCATTTACCACATGCAACAAACACTGGAGTGTTTTAACTAACGTGCAGCCATATGTTTTGTCTCTTCTATTCATTTTCACCGTGTTCCTGACTCCAAAAATGCATGGCTATTATTCAAGCTCGCTTGAGAAAAGGCAAAATGGCAAACAGAAACGACTTTTCTCTTGAAGTATAACCATAATTTCTGTTTCTTGGCCTCCTGAAGAGGAGGCATAACACTCATTAAAGTTAAAAGTTAAAAAGAGACTGCGTATTTTTTCATTATGCATGTCTCTGATAACAATCTGTGGTTGACATGATTGTATACTTCCCGTCGAGACCCAGTATTTCCATTATGCTGTTTCAGTAGCTCTGGCTAGGAGTTTTTTTGTTAGATGAACCTAGCTTGTGAGAACATATTTTTAATTATTGCCTATCTTTACTCTTCAAAACGGTGCAAGTCGAGTCCTTTGGAATGCCTCCAGAGAAACAGGATTTTTCAACACATTTACTTGAAATGTAAAGCAACTCAAACGGTTCCGATTGCCAGAAAATCATAGGTGTATGAAGCTTATTGGGACTTAAACGTTTGAGAACTATTTATTCATTAAAGTATAGCATTCTAAGTAGGTAAATCAAGGGCGTATTTTGAAAATTAATTCCAAATCCTAACACAGAAAAAGACAAACTGGGAACAGCTACAGTACAGCTAATGCTTAAGTTAGCTGCTTTTGATTCTCCTCAGAGAATCAGTCCTCCACCAGTTTTACATTTCAATACAGCAAGCCTTCTCTATAATGTTTTTAAAAGTTTGATAAAGTCCCTTGGTTTTTGTGTTGGCTCTATGGAATACAAAGGTAACCTTTCCAAAGTCACATTGTTTCCCTCCATGGGCTCTGGGGTCCTTGTTATTAAAGTTGTTTTCAACACTTAGGTCTAAGATGCAATGAACAGCATTATAAAGAGGATTTTGGGAGCTAGGCCAGCAAGCTAATCTTCTCCTCTAGTCTACTCTAATTGTATGGGGCATTTTTTGTTCCCAGACATGAATTCCCCTATCTCTCATTTTCTATCTGCATTTCATATTTAAGTGCTTATTAATTTCCAGTGCTAAACCTTTCAATAAACCAGAATGCAACGTAAATTGCACGTTTCTAGAACACAGACTGTGTTGCCAATAAACTAAGTATATTAGGAAATCAAAATGTGCTTTGCTGCAAACCCAACAAATCCTGTGATAGGTTTTATTGCATTAATCTCCTGTTGCATCCAATACTTGGTACAAAGAATGTGAATTTTGTAAGCACACACTGATATTTCAAACCACAGAGACTGTTGACAAATCCCTGTTGCTGAAATAATATTCGTTTATTTTGGTCCTAGAGCTTTTGGCTTAAATACAACCCCTCTCAAGCTGAAAGGAGAGATTTTAAATATAAGTGAAGTAGCAGTTGCGTAATTTAGCGTAGCCTGGACAACAGGCATTTCAGCATAGACCAAATGACAGTAAAGTCATCACCATCACACACTCCAAAGACAATGCAAACAACCGTGCTTAGAGACTTCCTTGCACCCACTACCATCTCATGACTGCACCGGGCCAAGGAAGAAATACAGTGGGGAGAGTGGACAATGGATATTGAGAAAGAGTCATGGAAGGAGAGAGTCAATCCCTTCCCTGGACTCAGTTCGGTGTAGCACTGTTTAGCACAACACTATGCCACAAAGATTACTTGTATGCTGTACACCACTCTACTACTGTCAAAGGCCATGTTGGTTTTATAGTGTTGGAAAAACATGTATTCCAGCAAGAAACAAAAAGGATTTCATGCTGAAAAATGTTCTAAGAGCAAAGACAGACAAGCGTTTTAAAGCATTAGCAGTGTCCTGCTGAACCAAAGTAAAACCTGTATCAAGAAGACACCATTGCCTGAGTACCACAAATTAAGAATCAAAGAATGGGAAGTCAGCATGTGAACATCTGGCACAAATATAAGCTGCAACTCCAACACCACACCAAATAGTTGTTTTAACAAAGAGTTAGTTTAGTTTCATGAGGATTGAGTTTTCCTGCATTATCACTCACTCAGCTATGGTTCTGAAATATGACAACTGACATATAAAAGATTATAAAAAGATTACAAAAAAAGCAACAAAACACCACACTGCATCATTAAAGAACTTAACTTTAAGAGAAATCAATAACTGTGATCTAGAAATCAATTTATGAAACAACAGGAACAAAGACACACATGGTAAAAACTAATTGCTTGAGTACAGTTCTCCAAGTCTAACACTAACATCATTCTAGAGGATGCTGAGCATCGCTGTACAGGGCCAAATCCTGCAAAGTCTTGAAAACTTCCATGAAATGCCAAACACCAATTGGCTACTGAGTTTAATCTTTTTGACACGCAGAGAAAACCTTGACTGGTAACACTAATGAACAACAACTCTCTCTCTTGCAGTTGTCAGAAGGGGATGAAAAAAACCCACACTACTCAAGAAATATTTAAATAATGATTCACTAAAATATTTTTTTCAAAAATTAAGTAGGCTGGATTTAGAGGGCACACTGAAGAGGGGAATGACCTGTGGTGCATTGTGCAGGCTGTGAGGTTTACAGAGTTGGGGAAAGCAGAGAGCAGTTTCTGGGAGGCTCTGTTTTCCCTTCTTACTCTTGGAAATAGATAGAGTGAATACGAGCATGGGAGGGCCAAGGGAGCCTCAGTTATCCCCTTCCTTCACTCAGGGCACTAATGCGGAGCAGAAGGATGGGAAAGAATTGCTACTGGCTATAAATCAGCAGCAAAGGGAGGAAGAGGGGAAATATGACTGTCAGTCCTACAGTCCACTGACCCTTAATGGGCGAGAGTAATTGCCATACTAACTCTGCACAATGAGGATTTGTCAATGTATTAATTGCCTGTTTCTGCTGTATGCTGTGTGTAGCTGTGGGGGTACAAAATGATAGGGAACTATTCTTTAAACTCTAGAAGATATACTCGAAAAAGAAATGAGGCCAACAAACACACAACCCCCATAATGCACATCATCACAGTCATTACCTTGGCTCTCCCATGAGGCAGACAAGAATTTAAATACACTTTATGACAAAGCTCAGCAAGTCACCGAAACCCTTTTAAGTTCACCCCCGCCCCTAAGGATGCTCCACTGAAAGCCTCCTTCGCAAACACTAGCCGCAGCCCCTGGGCAACCACGGGGCAAGACCCCCGAGCCCCGCAGAATCGCGGCTGGGCGAGCGGCGGCGGCGGCCGGCCGGTAGGTGGCGCCGTAAGGCTCCGCAGCGCGGTGCTCGCACTTACTTGCAGTCGCGGTCCTCCAGGTCGAAGTGCGGGTTGAAGTTGATCATGATCCTCTGGTAGGGCTCAGGAGCCTGGATCAGCCACTCGCATTTCTGGCTGGGGTGATAGGACTGAGGGTAGCCAGGAGAGGTGAGGTACCCGGGACTTACAATCTTGATCGTGTCGCCGCACTTATCTGCGGGAGAAGCAAAGAGATTGGCTTTGCTCAGCCGACCGTCGTGGGAATGCCGGGGTGATGAGGGACCGACCGCGTTTCTGCCTTCCTCAATCAAACTCTTCTGTATCCTCACGCCTTTAACGCAAAGCCAGCTCTGTATCTCTAAAGGTTAGCAGAAGATATCCTGTTTCTAAACAGCCTTTTCTTTTGAAAAGCCTCCTGTCCCGGGCAAACAGTGCCCCTTGCAGCGCTGAAAACCTTGCATCCTCACAACAGCATTAACGTTGGCTCAGAAGGGGGTCTTAAAACACTATTATCCACAAAAAGTACAATCTTCTTAAGTTTTAAGGAAACCTAGGAGAAGAGCTAAAAGGATGCCATTTGACCCCCTGCCCAGCCTGGTCTGTGTCACTGACCACTGGGATTGTCTTGGTGGATCCAAGCTCATTCACAGCAGATTCTCCCTTTGTTTTATCAGATCATAAATCTAGGCAGGTTGAAACTGTCTGTGCTCTTCAAACAGAGGGTAGCAGAGAACAAAGTGGTTTTAGTGAAGCAGAAATCATCCACTATTTACTCCTTCAAGGAAGTTTGTTCATGCTTGGAGACTGCATCAAAGTAATGGAGCAGAACAACATCCTTTCCTCTTCCCTCCATTCCTTCCTCCCCCCAACAACAATAAATATTTATTTCTAATAGCAAAATAGTTGCAAACTTTTCAGAATAACTGAGTGTGACTCTGAAGTGTGGCATGCTGAGTTCTACTCCTTTGGCCAGCACAGTCAGGGTTGCATTTTGAGGTTTACAGAAAAGATAACAAGAGACAAGACATCCAACCTATATAGTCACTCACTTCACCATTCCCTGTGGGTTTGTGTTATCACTTTTTTACTACTATGGATTTCTTTCTGTAGACCTTCGGGGAGGAAAAACTTCCTCCACACATTGATTAATTTTGCGCAATAAAATATGACAGTACAGTACAGACAGGAAGAACTGTCTACTATAAAATGCAAAACTAGGTATCACTACATCTCAATAATTGTAGGAACAGGCTGCAGTGCTATATCTAATATATTCCCTGTGAAAGCAAAACGGCATTTCTTCTTCTCAGCATTAATTTGTAAATATACAGGATTTTACTGCAGAAAAACAGGTCAAATGGAAATGAATGAGGAAGCCCATACCGAAAATGCATAAAGCAACACTCTTTAAAGAAATGATTTGCCATAAATTAAGAGGAAAGGTGATGATATATACTCAGCTCTATAGTCAAAACCCAGATGTTGCTGGGAAAAGCTATCTTATTATTTATTTCCACTTAGCTTTTGCAAAACAAGCTGCTTTGCTATGACCAGAACAAAAGGCATTGCAGCTCAAAGCTCCAAAGCTGTCACTGGTGATCTTGCTAATCCCTTGTCTGGGGTTCTCAAGGAATCTTGCCTTTTTCTCACTGTGTAAGCACACTCGGAAAGTGATCCTGTCTCATTAAGTCCACTCCAGCCCTACAAACAACATGGCAGAGTCTGGCATCTGTTAAATGCCTGAAATAAAGCAGTGCTGCTTCTAGTCACTTGACAGAGTCACTTTTAGAGGACACTGAGGTAGACTCACTACCACCAGAGCACCTTAATCTGCAACTTCTGGGAAAGTGACAGTGTAATAAGATAATGCGGTTTGCTAGACTCCCTGGGTCTGTGCAATCTCTCTCACACTTGATTAAGAAGAACAGTTTCTAATGACTTTGGACCATTAGTTCCAAACAAGGTTAATTAATTAATTAACGGACACTAGTAGTGCTTGTAGGTAAAGCTGGCATTAGTAGGTCTCATATAGGTTACAGAGAAGGTTAATGGCCTTGGTGATTCCAGCAGGGCCGCCACAATAACCACTTACTATGGAGGCTTCTGCCAAGCAATCCACTCTACTCTTCCTTTAGTGGGGAAGAATTACCAACAAGAGCAGTGGGTGGCCTGCCCCCACCCCTCACAGGGTGCAAGCCTAGGAGCAGTCCTGGTTTATGTGGGAGCCAGGGACACAGCTGCCCCCACCCCAACCCAACACCTGGTTGGGGGAGATGAGCAAGGTGTACCTCTTGGAGCATCCCTAAGCCAGGCTTGGCAAAAACCTCCATTGCCTTCACTGCTGTACCACAGCACTAGGAGGAGGTAGCTCACCCTGATTAAATTAAGCAGCCTTCTCAAAACATATTGAGAAAGAGATTAACTTCCATCATAAAACATGCAATTTTATTACGCTTTCCTCCACGACACTCCACTTGTGGTCCCTTATTAAAACAATATACCAGCATAAGTGGAGAGTGTTCTCTTCTTTTAATTACTTTGATTGAAAACCCAGTCTGCAAAAGTAAATATTTGATAATTAGTTAATAATAATTGCTCAGAATTTGTCGGGAAATAAAAACTCACACAGATGTTTCATATGCAAGAGCTAAACGTCAAGCAGTCCCACTATTAGACCATCTTTAAAATGCATCATGCAGTGAAATATTCACGGTGCTCTGGCATTGTTCGAGGAAGGAGGAGCAGGCTGCTTTTAATTAGTTGTGTTTTCAGGGGCTGCCTGACAGTGCACTAACTACATCAATCATTTGTTACGGGATTTCGTTCTTGGAGGGGAGACCAGAGCCTTCACAAAAAAGCTCAGCTTCAGTCTTGGCACTGTGCAAGTTGCACGTAAACTGCAGACTTAGAAAAGGAGCAGCCTGGAGAGGTCTCTGAGGACTACCCGCGGGTACACACACAGAGCAACAAAAATGCATGCTAGCCTAAAATCTGACACTTTGGAAAAAGAAAGCGGGGGAGAGAAAGCTTTCCCTTTAAAGTGTTCATTATCTTTCAGCTATCGAAAGCGAGATTTATTTAATTGCCTATGGGAGGAAACGTTGTTAAGATAATTGGCTGTCCTGATCTAGTGAGAAGGAGCAGCCTGCTTTATACAGCCCTAAAGAGCAGAAAATCGAGTCGGGAGGCAGTGCCAAGGGCAGGCGATCCTCGGGTGAGGACGGAGCCGTTTCCCTTCTCCAGAATAAAGTTACCCCCGCCGGGGCTCGAGCCTGTACCGGCCCCACCGGCAGCCCCAGAGCCCAGTCCCAATAGCCCAGTCCTGCTCAGGCTGAGAACTTACCGCTTCGCAGGGCCCTGGCGAGGGTGAAAGTGAGGGCTGCCCAGTGCAGAAGAAGTCCCCAATCCATTTTTCCCTTCCGACAGCAGGGTAAAGCAAGGAAAAAAAAAAAAGTTCTCCACGCACAACTCTTCCTGGGTCTTAAATCCTCCAGCCGGAGCGAGGAGCAAAAAGGCCGGTAGGCGGGGGCAGCCCGGGGCAGCGGGAGGCTTCTCTCTGCGCCTCAAGTCGCCCGCATCCTGTCATTCAGCTCCGGCTGCCTCTGCCCACACTTGTTCCTTCTCCAGGCGCCGCTGCCCGTGCCATTCCCAGCGAGGCTAGAACGCCAAATGAAAACGAGGAAAAATAAAAACAGCAGAAAAACAAACACACAAACAAGACAGACAGGAATCCTGGCGGCTGCAGGCACCTCGGGATCGTTGTGCCGGGGCGGGATCCAGGAGTCGGGCGGGGGTGCTCTGCAGACGGGAGAGAAGGAGGGAAAAGCGGCCGTGAGCGGGGATCAGCCGGACGCTGGAGTTTGGCAAACTGCGTCCCACCCGCCTGCACCGCGATGCCCGCAGGAACCTGGCGGTGCCCCGCACTCACCTGCCCCTGCAAGAGGGGAGCGAGCGCGCTCACTGCCGCGGGGACTCCCGGCCGGCCGGGAAGACAGAAGCGCTCGGGCGGCTCCTGCTCGCAGCCTGAGGAAAAGGAGCGCAACTCAGCGGCAATAAGAGAGGCCGAGGAGCAGCCGTCTCCAAGCCCCAGTCCCCTCCCCCTTCCCGCCCTTCTCCTCCTCCTCCTCAGTCCCCCAAGACATCAGCAGCGCGGAAGAACCAACAAACAAACACGGCGAAACCCACCCGGGGCGCGGACTGGCTCGGGAACAAGCGGAAGGAGAGCGGAGGGTCGAAGGGCGGCCCCCTCCGCAGCGGCAGGTAGAGCCGAGCCGGGCGGAGAGACCCACCTGCGCCCGCCGCCCCCGCCAGCCCAGCCCGGTCCGGCCCCACACTCAGCCGCGCAGATAGGCGCACCCCGGGCCCCTCTCGCCTCGGTGCCCCGCGACCACCCTGCCCTGTCCCATCTCGGGTTCCCCTCTGAGCCCCGCCCCCCCCCTTTTTGTTTCGTGCGAGTGCGCAGCCAACCACCTGACCTGACCCGACCCACGCGTGTCCCGCCGAGTCCCTGCTGTCCCTCCGCGGGACACCGCCATGCTCCTCGGGGCTGCACTTGGGACCCCGTGGGGGAACCCTCAGGTGATAGACTCGTATGTAGCCTCCGCCCTCGTCCCATTCGAATCTCTGTGTCTCCGGGGGGACCTCCTCAATCCTCTCCCTCCCCACCGACCTTCTCGCCCATTTTCTCATGCCCGTCTGGCTTTGCCCTCCACCCCAGAACGTCTTTTTCTCGTGACGACTCTTGGAGGACTGAGGAACTGCTGAGGTCCCTGGAGCCAGCGCTCTGCTCCTCGTAGAGGCGACGCGGCATGAAGTCCTGGGGGAGTGAGTGTCTCCTGAGCATTTCCCCCCACACCCGCTGGCACCAGAGGACAGGCACAAAGGGGGACATAGTGGGCTCTGAGCCCTCCTGCTTTGGCTGCACGGTCTGGTGCTCACCAGCTATAGGGCCTGTCCCTCCTCCGCCCCATTGCCCGGCTGCACAGACTGTCCCTGCTTCCAGGCAGCCAGTACCCAGTAGAACCCGACTGCTTCTCCTGTGTGAAGCACTTAGAACTCCTCTGTGCGGCAATGTAGTCACTGGCCTAGGGTGTAGAGGAAGAGCTCTAAGGCTGAAATCTGAAGCAGTGTTAAATAGTCCCTGAAGATGAATGTGCGCTAAGGGAGATGACTTGCAGCGAACAGTGGATGTTAGCCACTCTCATGTCCCAAAGCAAAGTTTGAAAACCAGGTGATACTGGTGGTCAGTTGAGGTAAACTCTCTAAATAAACAGGAAAAGTGCCTGTTAGAGGGTCTTCTCCATCAGGAATCTTTCCAAAAGGATGCAGAAGGAAAAGAACTGGGCTCTGCTGGGCGCAGGGTCATCCTCCAAGTGCAGCCAAAACAATAAGTCCCTGTCCACTCTGGAGATGTAACTATGTTTGAAAACTATTTCTAAGTCTGCAGCCACACAGAGTAACTACAAATGTGTTACATCTGTGTTCAGAAATCATACACAGTTCAGCCTCCTCTATCCCTTTGTCTTCAGCCTCAACTCTAAGCCTTCCACACTCCCTCTGCCTCGCTGCCCTTTTAAAGCCCCAACTTTAAGGTCAGCTCCAGCCTAGAGATCAAGTCCGTAGGAATCTGTCTGCCGGTTTCACACTGCACGCTCTCTGATCACTACTTTCTGAGTTTTTGCCAGACATCCCCTTTCTCTTGCAGTTCGGCGATACTGTGCACTAAAGAGCAGTTTGATCCTATTTTACTCTCCGCAATTCATCCCCCCCGGCCTTAGCTTCTGCGTCTGACCCCACCCTTGCTCCTGCCTGTGCCCGCATCTGCAGGCAGGCTGGAAACCAGGCAGGCTGGAACTAGTCAAATTGAGTTATTGGGTTCAGTCTCATTTCCCCATCTTTAGGCAGTCCCTGAATCATCATATGCGATATTATGCATTTCCTTGATTGATTGGGATGTATATTTTATGGGTAACACATTAAGCCCCCTTTATAGTTTTTCTTTTAAAGAAGTTCCCAGCACAAGGGGGAAGGGGAGACTTAACAGTGCCTTCTGATTATTATAACTCTCATGCTGCTGGACAGTCTTTGAGATAAATGAGTTCTGTCTTGAAGCAAATCGTAGTCTATGGCTGACTGAGAGACAGTAAATGTTTTAAAATAATAAATATCTATGTTTGGAAACAGAAACTAAGTGCTGACATTTGCTGACCAGCGAGTTGCAGGAGTGTATACATACCTGTTTGTTTTAAAAACTCTGCCTCAGAAGCCAGTATTAATTATTGGACTAGATGACCTTTTGAGGTCCCTTCCAATCCCTAATGCTTCTATGATTCTATGATTCTGTGTAAGTGAAAAGTAGTAAGCAGATACCCAAGGAGCACGTGTATCAGAAATTACACTTAGCACATGGCTGTGATGCCTCTCTTGCTTTAGGGCTGGTGTTGTCAGTATTTTCTATGAGTCTACAGAGAGGGAATACTAATTCCCTTTAAAGGGAATCTTTTAAAGCATCCTTTAAAGATGCTCCAGCCAACCAGCCAGCCAGCTGTGGTGTTTTTTCCATTTGCCTTTCTGTCCATTTGCCACTTTCTGCGGATGCAGGCACAGTGTGCTAGCAGCCAGCACATTTGAAAGAAATTCCAAAGAAAAATTAACTTAAACACTTAAATGCAGACAGAAGCTGTGCATTAATGAAGATGGTACCTTGTGATAAACTGACTAATGGTGAAGGTTGCTTTTATCACCTCAGAGTACCTTGTAACCACTAATCCATACGACAAGGTTTATTTCAACATGCTCATGTCTCAAATACCAGTGCTTCCTCTTGCACACAGAGATAGGTACACCAGGCAGCAAAGACATCTGAACAGGTCTGTTGTAGCTAACGTTACCCACGGAAGAGGATTTCAGCCCTTCCTCTGCACTTCATGGGCATTTTGGACTGCAAACTGGATTTTTTTTTTTGCTGTTATATTCTCAAGACTCAAGAAAGATAGCAGATTTTGGTACACTCATGTCCTTTCCTATCATAATGTGAGTAGTGTTAGTCCGGTTTTCCTACCCGTCTTTTTCTCTCTAGGAACAGATACAGACATAGACTTCTTCCACGTATGAATTGCCCTGAAATGACAAGTGAAGCCATTCTATCCTTGGTTTACATATATTTATCTGGAAAAAAATAATCTGTAATCATCTCGAATATAACCTGACATCACATGAAACATTCAGAAGTCTTTTTTTATAATCCACTTCTCACATTTTAGTCATGGTATTTTAGGTCCCGATCCTGCAACTGCTTACACGTTTGTTCAGCTCTCCATTTTCACTTCAGTAATGAGATTTTAGGGCAAGGATGAGTTGGCGTTACAAAGACTGAATCGGAATCGAGTCTGTGTAGAAGTTAATGAAGTGGCTAGCTTTGGGGGTTGGGTTCAGGCCCATCTTTGCTTGGTGCTTATGATGCTTTTTTGAAGATTGTCTGCACTTCTGTTATAAACCTGTTTCTCAGGAACTTTATAATTCAGCCATAAAAAATATTTGCCTTGGGCTAAACCATGTAGTCTAAAACTTAAAATTCCAAAGGAAAAAAGCACTTTTCCCGTGTTAAGAATAGCAGTAGAGAGCAACTTTGATGTTTACCACTTTATGTGCTCATAGAGCACAGTAATGCGTGTAATTAAACCTCAGGTTTGGCAAATGATTAATCCATGGCTGAAGACACCTTTATTTGGTACTACTTTGAAAAAGAAACACAACAAATTAAACACGTCCATAATATTAAATGTCTGAAAATGGAGACTTCCTACCAGCATTTAGTGGAGAATAGAGACATATTTGCTTTATGACGAGTCCTTGCTAATATTTTCATGTGTAGTCAGGTGCTCACTTATGTAACCGCAGTGGGTTCACCCTGGTGGGGCACCAGGTGCCACCAAAGCTGCCCTGTCATTCCCAGCCTCAGGTGAAACAGAGGGGAGAAAATACAACAAAAGGTTTGTGGCCTGAGATAAGGACAGACAGAGATCACTCATCAGTTAGAGTCACGGGCAAAATAGACTTGACATGGGGAAAAATTAATTAAATTTATTGCTAATCAAATGAGAGTAGAATAATAAGAAATATAACCAAATCTTTGCAACACCTTCCTCCCACCTGTCTCTTTTTGGTAGCCTTAATTTCTTCCTGTTTTTTCCTAACTCTTCCTTTCCCAGCAGCACAGTGGGGTAGGGATTTGCACTCAGTTCATTGCATATTGTATCTGCCACTTCTTTTTTTTCTCAGGTAGAGGACTCCTGATCCATGGTTCCAGCGCAGGGTTCCACCCATGGAAGACTGTCCTCCATGAACTTCTGCAATGTGCATCCTTCCCAAGGGAAACAGATTTTCATGAACTGTGCTCCAGCATAGGTCCCTTTCACAGGGTGCAGTCCTTCAAGACCAGGCTGGTCCAATATGAATGTCCGCGTGGTTAACAAGTCCTTCCAGCAAACCTGTTCCTGCATGGGCTCCTCTGTCCATGGATCCAGAGGTTCTGACAGGAGAAGACTCTAGTGTGGGCTTCCCATTGGGTTGCCTACTTCACGCATCCACCTGCTCCAGTGTCGGGTCCTCCATGGCTGCAGGTTGGTATCTTCTTCATGGATCAGAAGGAGGGTAGTAAGTAGATCAAGGGAGGTTCTTCGTACCCTCTACTCTGCCCTGGTGAGACCACATCTGGAGTATTGTGTCCAGTTGTGGGCCCCTCAGTTCAAGAAGGATGTGGAGCTGCTGGAGAGAGTCCAGCACAGGGCAATGAGGATGATGAAGGAGGCGGAGCACCTCCCTTATGAGGAGAGGCTGAGGAAGCTGGGTCTCTTTAGCTTGGAAAAAAGACTGAGGGGTGACCTCATTAATGTCTATAAATATGTGAAGGGTGGGTGTCAGGAGGATGGAGCCGGGCTCTTCTCAATGTCATCTAGTGATAGGACAAGGAGCAATGGGTGTGAGCCGGAACATAGGAGGTTCCACATCAATATGAGAAGGAACTTCTTCCTAGTGAAGCTGACAGAGCACTGGAACAGGCTGCCCAGGGAGGTTGTGGAGTCTCCTTCTCTGGAGATATTTAAATGCCACCTGGATGTGTTCCTGTGTGACTTGGTCTAGGTGATCCTGCTGTCAGGGGGATTGAATTAGATGTTCTTTTGAGGTCCCTTCCAATCCCTATGATTCTGCAGAGGCATAGCCTGCCTTACCACGGTCTTCAACATGGACTGCAGGGGAATCTGCTCTAGTACCTGAAGCACCTCCTCCAATCTTGGAGCCTGCAGAATTCTTTCTCTTACATATTCATACTCCTTTGTCTGGCTGCTGTTGCTGCTCACAGCAACTTTTACCCACAAAAACTTAAAGATATTGTAGAGGCACTACTGCAGTTGCTGATGGGCTCAGCTTTGGCCAGCAGTAAGTCTGTCTTGAAGTCAGCTGACATTGGATTATCTGACATAAGGGAAACTTCTAGCGGCTTTTTACAGAAGCCACCCCTGTAGCCCCCCGCTACAAAAACCTTGCCATGCAGATCTGATGAAAGAACAATCTAGCTAATGTTTTCCCTTTCTTTCACTTGCCTTCCCAAATAATCTCTCCAAAATTAGGCTTCTCTGCCATCTCCTCTCCTGTTGCTTGGCCGTAGGAATCACTGCTTGGTTTCCTGTTGCTTACTGTACTGAACCAAAGCTATTTACTCTTATCTTTAAGATCAGACATACATTTTCCCTTGTCTCTATCTCTCCTCTCAACCCTTTTATCTCCTGCATCTTTTATCCTCCTACTCAGTCTCTCACACTCAATGCTTTTTCACCCTGTCCTCTCATGTTACACCTCTCCTTCCACATGTGGCCCCATGCGTCTAAGTGATGTTTCTTCTTTCACTGCACATTTTGCCCTTCACCAAAGAACCACTGCAAATACATGTATTTCTATAAACCATGCCACCTGATTCATACATTATTTATGTTTACATATGGTCATTGCAAAATACACTCAGCTTCTATACTCCACTGGTTAGAGATCAGATTCATTTACATGCACATCATCTCCACACTGATTGCGTTGTTAGGGTTAGAGTTACTTTTCAGATATCTTACTAAACTCCTTGGAATCACAACTGTGCCATCTCACAAATGCTTATCAAAACATGTTCATCATCCTGTCTAAACACATTCCACTCCAACAAATTAGCACAGCCCAAGGCTTTATTAGCTGATTATCTGATTATCAAAAGTCAAATGTTTTCATGTGTGTCAAAGGCAAATCATCACACGTATCATTCTGTTCCCATTTCCAATTGACAACAAGCTCATCAGGTCTCTCCTCAGCCTAATTCCTCTTCTGCTTGCGTTGCTACAGCTGCCAAAATCTAACCACGGTCACTGTGTTCTTCCAGATTGCCTTATTCCGTTTCCTCAGTAATATTTGTGTGTTCTTGGTGTAATCTGCTTTTTATCTGAAATAGGAAGTGGGAGACATATATGTCATGATTTACAGTTGTGTAATAATGCCTGATCAATTCAAGGGGTTCTGAAGTAGCTGTTTCTGTGATGAAGGAGGTAATACATAGCAAATCCGTCCATATGGACTAAGAATTTGATTGTATCTCCATTGGCAATGACAAAGTCCCACTGACTTCAAAGGAGAAAGCAGACCCTGTACACAGATAATGGAACCTTAGATTATAAACGTGTTTTTATCAACTTCAGCGGTTTCCATTTGGTTGCACAATGGGTATATCAATGTCTTTGTTTACACAAAGATAGCTGCCACAAAGAGCCAAAATAGCAGTTCCTTTCAAAGTCAGGCTTTGCCACACTGAACATCTCTAATTATTAACTAGTAGGTGAAAATAATATTAGTATGTCTTTGTATTTCTTGTCTTCCTCTGTTTTTGGCTGGAAAATTAGTGTCCTGCTCGTGCAATCTATTCATCTGTAAAGGCCCACATGATTATATCATATTATTGAAAATTATATGCATTACTTTATACGTGCTACATCTGATACAATAATCCTAGGAAGGGCGCGATGTGATTAGGGAAATGGAAGCTGTCACAGTGACGCTGCATGGTTGTCATGCACCCCCTTTAGCTACAGTGCAGCAATCACAGTAAACAAGCAGTAGTGCTGCATTCATTACAGATCAGATTCCCTTTCTCAGTCGTCTCTCATCTTCAAGAGACGTTCTCTATCATAATTTTCTTTGTCAATTACTACAGCTGATGTTAAATGGCTCTGCAGCTAAATGCTTGTTTGGGTTCTTTATTAACTAGAGAACATTTACATTGGCATACTTTGATGTTATACATGAAATGGAGAACCCATTTGTAGGCTCTAGTGGATTAACTAGAAATTCAGGGAATCGTATTCAAAGGGATTAACTCTTAGGCAATGGATTACCTCCAGTCGGTTAGCTTCATTGGAGGAGATGGAAGCAACCCCTAACACACAGAGCTTCATTCAGGTGATTACATATAATGGTAGGAGTATTATTCAAATGTATTAAATAGAATTAGTTTATGCATCTGCTCTTGTTGATCTTGCACCCTAAGAATATGGATGGAGATCTGGAAGGAGTAAATGATCTAATGGATTCATCTTCAGAATGTTGTTTTCTTCCACTATATTCTCCTTATTGCTATCTCTGTAGAAAAACTGCTCTGAAATGTATCCCATAAAACTGCTTTGAAAAATAAAAAGCCCACAGAGTTGTATTTTGTTCTGTTACTTTATCAAGAATCATAGAATTTGGCTCTACAGTATAGGTGGAAATTTTTTTCTTATTTTAGTGCATTTTTACCTGTATTTGGGCCATTCACTTGCCAATAAACTCCACTGAAAAATACCCATTTGAATTTTTACCTACTTTTTGGAAAAAGAGATGTGGTAGAAAGTAGCTTCTAAGCAATAACCAAAGCAGTTTTCAACAGTTTCATAATGTTCTCCAGCTTATTTAATGAAAGGAGCTGGAGAATCACTGTGTTAGATTTCTTGTCATCCCCCAGTTGTGGTTTTACATTTCTTCGAGAGCTTTCTGGAATCTAGATTTCATTATGTTTTCAGGACTTTATATCATTCAGACAAGTTCTCATGAGGAGCAACACAGTTATCCAGGTTGTCATAGCAGCTAAAGCTTTCCTTTTCGTGCAGTTGTCACCAGGCCCTTGGCTCCTTGTAACCAAATAACCAGAAACATTATTAGTTTAATGAAGGATCTCTCCAACAGGCTGTTTCCAAATCTGTAACTTAGCTGTCCAACAAGTATGTCACTTCTGTGCAGCATTTTATTCACAAAGGCCATCTGGACAGCCTTGACAAAGGATTCATATCATTTGCCAGAGAACATCTTGTTTGCTGTGAAAAAAGAAAAATAAATTCAGTGTTTTTCTGAATCTATCCAGAGACATTGTTGATTTTGTTTGTTCTCAACAGCTCTATTGGCTTTAGTCTGTTGAAACTTCTTTGTCACCACTGCAGAATCGATAAACATGACATTGTCTCCTTTTTTATCCCGGTATTTATAATCTTAAACACCTTTGTTCTTTAAGAGTATTTTGAACTCTGATTAGTAATAGTCATTGATTTATTCTGTTGAGATTTGTGTTTGAATGCAAACTCCTTGACATTTACATGTTAAGTTGTTTCTGAGATTTCCTTCATGGATTGCTCATCATGCCATAGTGTATCAGAAAACCTCCAGTGATTTTCTCTCCCTTTGGGACAAATTCTTCTATCACAAAGATGTTGAGGAATAATACAGCAAAACCAGGTACCACCTATAGACTGGGGAAAAGTGTAATGGTTTGGCAACTGCATGCAAAAGCTGCTTGAATTTTATTGACTGGAATGAAGACTATTCCATTTAGGCAGAAAACACTATGCTGGGACCAATGGCCAAGAAGCCCAGTTCAAATTAATCCTGCAAGACACTGAGCAATCTCATAAAAGCCTGAGTAACCTCATCTGCTACATGGAGTAGGAGCTGACTTTTTTCAGCTCCTTGGTAAAACACTGAGCATCTTGCTGGAGAGCTCTGTATCATTCATGCAGAAGGTTCACATGTTAATATAAAATTAAATGTTCTTTCACCTAATTACTCATAATTAGAAGAGAGCTGCCAGACCTTTGTGATACAATATCTGGATGAAACGTTAGAAAATTCATGGAATTGGTTTTTTGACATGCGCAGTATCACGCCCTGTATTTAATTAGAATTTCGTCTTTGAGAATGATGGTAACGTGCTGGATTTACTGAAAAGGCGTCTTTTAGATTTATCCACTTGATTTGAGACCTGCAAGAAAATGTTGTGCCACCCATGTAGGACAACACTGCAACCGGTGTAAAGGTAACACATTCCGCATTCAGCACTATACTCAAAATCTCTCAAAGTCTTCCTTCAAGGAGGGTATAGACACTATTCTGAAGAGTTTAAGGTAAATTAAAATTTAAAACAAAGTGTAATTATGCAAACATGGTGTTTGGAGGAAAAAAGATTACCTTTGTGACGAGGCTGTGCTGACAAGCAATTTTTAGTGTTGCCTTTCTGATGGCTAAAATCCCTAGGGATAGGGTTAGGGTTAGGGTTAAGGTTAGGATTAGGGTTATTAGGTTTAGGGTTAGGGTTAGGGTTAGGGTTAGGATTAGGTTAGGGTTAGGGTTATTACGGTTAGGGTTAGGGTTAGGGTTATTAGGGTTAGGGTTAGCGGTTAGGGTTAGGGTTAGGTTTAGTTTAGGGTTAGGGATGAGCTGGTGCTCTCCTTTCCAAGCCTCCACACTCCCATGCTTCTGCAGATGAAATGTGGACCAATGTTACACACTGGCTGCTTTAAAATATAAAAACATTACTTGAAAGTTTAGTATCTCTAGAGATGGTGGCAGGACTGCTCACAGATGCTAAAGCCTAGCCGAAGGACTAGGAGAAACCCAGCGTTATCGCTTTGCTTGGTGAGGAGCAGCATTACTGGGGAAGTTAAACTCACAATTGTCGTCTGCTGATGCGTTCTGGCAGCAAACTGCGGTTTAGCTAAGTGAAGCACGCTCAGTCCTTT
Organism: Rhinopomastus cyanomelas; assembly: GCA_013400115.1. NCBI lineage: Eukaryota > Metazoa > Chordata > Aves > Bucerotiformes > Rhinopomastidae > Rhinopomastus > Rhinopomastus cyanomelas. The sequence goes on along the minus strand of VXBP01005984.1, from coordinate 558,427 downwards.
AGCCAAGACAATAACCCATCGACCTACTCCCAGCATGAGAATGCTGCCAGCCCTAATCAGCTCCCATTGAACACTAAGGCATTACAAACACCTAGATGTAACAACTCCTTGGTAACTAACCAGAAGATTTACCTGAGAAATACTTGAAACAAGTCCATATTTTTGGAGATTCTGCTGCTTTCCTGTGTTTTACAGAAAACATCTTCAAGAAATTTAACTTCATATATATACAAACAAATTAGGATAATTTTGTTCAGCCGTCAAGCTACTTTCAAATGCAAATAAAAGTTTGTTTTTCTAGCAGACAGAGTGAGGAAGGAAGGTGCCCTATAACTTGCAGCCATTCCAGTCCCTGCTCTTGTCAACTTGCAGCAGTTTTATATTTCAGCAACTGAAACAGGCCAGAGTTAGACTAATTAGGGTGTGGCACGGGCCTGATAATTGCCAGCATGATTTCAACATGGCTTTGGTCATTGCAAACTGGTGCCTGCAGGTGGTCCCTAGGTAAGGCTTCACAGTTAGCATGGGCCAGGGGCCATTTCTCCATAGGAAGTCTGAATAAAGCTGTCCTGTGTAAATGAGACTGGGTTAGTTGCCATCAGGCCAGAGCAACGTCCCTGACCTGTTTCATCAGTGAGTATAGATATTGTTGTAGTAGCTGCACAAGCAATTCACAAAATCACAGAATCATTAGGGACTGGAAGGGACCTCGAAAGATCATCTAGTCCAATCCACCTGCAACAGCAGGATCACCTAAACCAAGTCACACAGGGACCCGTCCAGTCGGGTCTTGAACATCTCCAGAGAAGGAGACTCCACACCCCCCCTGGGCAGCCTGTTCCAGTGTTCCGTCACCCTCGTGAAGAAGTTCCTTCTCAGGTTGATGTGGAACCTTCTATGTTCCAGCTTACAACCATTGTCCCTCCTCCTATCACTACATGACACCGAGAACAGCCCAGTGCCATCGTCCTGACACCCACCCCTCAAATATTTGTAGGCATGAATGAGGTCACCCCTCAGTCTCCTCTTC
>VXBP01005984.1:545207-557179 GCA_013400115.1 Rhinopomastus cyanomelas | reverse complement strand
TGGAGCCAGTTTACAATCCACCTCACTACCCGAAAATCCAGGCCACACTGCCTCAGTTTGTCTGCAAGGATGCTGTGAGAGACCGTGTCAAACGCATTACTCAAGTCAAGATAGATGACATCCACGGCTCTGCCCTCATCCATCTACCTGGTTACACCCTCATAAAAGGCTATCAGGTTGGTCAAGCATGACTTTCCCTTTGTGAAGCCATGCTGACTGTCCCTAATGACCCTCCTGTCCCTGAAGTGCCCGGAAACAGCCTCTAGTACAAATTGTTCCATCACCTTTCCTGGGATGGAGGTGAGGCTGACCGGTCTATAGTTACCTGGGTCTTCCTTCTTTCCCTTTTTAAAGATTGGGGTAACATTTGCTATTTTCCAGTCCCTAGGCACCTCTCCTGTTTCCCAGGACTTAGCAAAGATGATGGAGAGTGGCCTAGCAATGACTTCCGCCCCGTGCCTTGTGTAAAGCGTAGCCAGACCATTCAAAGATCACCCAGACTAGCTGTGAGTGAGTTAAACACTGCAATGTCGACAGATGGTGAAAGCAAAGCATGTCTTTTAGACATTGCCATTGAGATACTCTCATGGTAACTTTGTTGGTTTCTGAACTTATGTAGTCCTACCAGTATGGATTATGGATGGTGCAACATTTTGATATTTCTTTTGGGGCATCTGGCTGGACCTCCCCTCCTGCATGCTTGAAAGGAGGGTTGCCCTTTCTGTGAGGCCCAGGCTGGCTTCACAGCGCTCCTCAGAAATTTGTTGACATGGTGTTAACAACACTTGTCATCGGGACTGGGTCTGTAGGCCAGGCTGCTAATGAGGAAACTGCCTTACAGCCTCGAGAGGGTGATTTTAATAAGTGTGATGTGGTGAGTATACACATGCCCTGGAGTGTTGTGTGAATATTTTGGGTTGCGTGTGAGAGTACAAGGTCTTCTCGGTTAATGTTGGAGGATGGTGACAGATGGAGATAGCTAAACATAATATGGCCTCGTACACACCGCTTCTTGATGGAAGCTAACCCCAGAATGAACCCAAGCTTCTCCTGAAGAGATGCAAGGGAAATAGTCAAAGCCACTCAAAGGAGAATGCAGAGCGGACATCAACAGAGAAGTGTTCAAGCTTGCACACTTGCTGTTTTTAATTTCACAAAGTATGGACATGCACCATTGGTCTTCACTGGAACTTCAGCCTTTCCGTGCTGTAAACCATAGCCTTACTGCTTTAATAAATTACAGTGATGTTAGAATCAGGGTAGAAATGACATTTTTAACAATGTAATGAAGAAAAAGCCTTACTGACTTCGGTACGATCCACCTCTGCGCGCTGACGCAAGGAGGTGTCTGAACCTCAGAGCTGGCATAGTTTGAGTCACATCCTGGTGAGCCATGGTCACCGTTGCTGCTGTACACCGTGTTCTGATTGCTGTTTTGCGAAGACATTAATGAGTTTCCAAGATCAAAGCCGGCTCTTTCTCAGCATAGTTTAACATATATAAACAAAATCTGTTGCAGTAACTGTGAAATCATTTGCATTCATAATTATAGTGGTTTTTATCATAAATTGCAATCATATCCAAGAAAACATATAAAAATAGAAATGCATTACTTATGCTTTATTGTTCAAAATGGGCTTCTGTTTTATCAAGCTGCAGTGATAAAAAAAGTGCATTTACTCAAAACAAGAAACCTGGAATATCACACTGTGGCAAGGTGGTGACAGATCAAAATCAAGAATAGTGCAGTTACCTCTCAAAAAGGAGCTAGAACCTTTGAAATCACTACCATTGTAGCATTAAAAGCCCTCAAATAAAGAAACCCCACCTGTCACATAGACATGATATGACATTATTCTAGCTGAGGCCCTCAACTGAACCAAAACACTTGAATTTTTTATAAGGGTTTACATTTTTGATGAAAATTTCTTGGTAAGGGACTGTTTGTAGATTCAAAAATATGTCTGTCAGATTCTTAGGTCTAGAGTGTTGTGAAAGCTCTTGGAAATGATGATGGATGTACAGTTGATCAAAAGTCTCAGCTGATTTCAAGTGATCAGTACAGTTCAGTTAAGCAGAGACCAAGGAATTGAAATGTGTCCTTTTTCCATTCAAACACTTCCATATCTGTAAGAATTATGTTATTATTGGCGCAGTAGTCTGTGTGGGAAATAATAAAATGTTTTGATTTCCAAGAGTTGTAAATTACAGCTAAATGTCATTTACTCAGAATATTTGAGCCAGAGATACTGTTGTCAGATAACAAGGTCTGAACTGGTCAGCTGAAGCAATTGAGGAAGGAATTAGAATCTTCATCTATTATCACAAAAGATTCTGCCACTATTACTCTCATAAAGTCACAGCCAAGTCCTCAGCACCTTACATAATGTTGGAAGTTTCACTACTGGATGGAGAATAGCTTTGTCTGAGATAATGGTTAGGGATAACAAAAATTGTTTAAAATAAAAGATTCTTCAGTATTTTGCCTTAAATGCAGAGTAGGATGACTTCTGACTGCAGTATTCTGCTCAAGCTGTCTCCTGTAATGGATAATTTAGCTGCAATAAGAAGTGACAGGGTTCTCCCATCTTATGACTAAATATAATGTCTATGTGGAATTTGAAAGGAGCTTCTTAATGTCCTAAGAATTCCTTTCTGTAGGCCTTGTTTTTAATTACAACTGAAAGAAGAAGTGCTGAAATGTGATAAATATGGCTTCTCTCCTGAGCTTTCCAAAACACTTTTGCTGATCCAAGAGGCAGGTCAGAAAAATATCGAATCCTGGGAGTGCTTATCTGAACCACACGTATTCAGGATCAGTGAGTCATGGATGGAAACTTTTAAAATAAGAATCCAAAGTTCAAGGCTGTTTATATCAAGTTCTTGGTGTTAGTTTGGTGTAATTTTATGGGGAGCCCATAACTCCGGTGCGATCCTAATGATAGTGTTACAGAGCTGGTGAACACAGCTCTTGAATGCAATTAGTTTGAGATTCCCAAACCAGTCCTTTGTGACAAGCGTGGTGATAATCCAAAGCTATGGAAAAGTGAAGGGTCATTTACTGTGCCAAGCTTAACACATTTGGGCTCTGCTGGAGTTGTTGAGAAAGCCAATTTTGAAGCTGAGAGCTGTTTGTTTTAAAAGTATTGCTACTGCCTCCTATTTGTTTAATTCCAGAGCTCTAACATTATATTGTCAGACATTGCTTTGGGACTTGACTTGGCAGGTGGTGTTTTCTCAAGAAGATACGGCCCAGGTCATTTAACACTAATTCAGTGCAGGAGGCCAGATTCAACAGGGAAGGAACCATCCCCTTGGTGGGGAGGCACTCAGAATTTTTGCCAGAGAAGCTATCTAGTGTGTGTTCAGTGGCTCCCGTCGCTAGCCAGGCAAGCAGCTGCTTTCAACACGCACTATTGTTTCCATTTGGTCCTCATCTGTAGCCCCATATAGAGCACATCACAATAATTAAGTCTAGAATTTACAAAGGCATGGCGTGGAGGTGGCACTGTTTGAAGCCAAGAAGAAATGTGATAGATGTCCAACTGAAGCAGATGTGAAGTGCTGTCTTGGGCCCTTAGGCCACCTGCGATTTCAAATAGCGATAGAAATACAAATGCTCCCCAGGTCCAAATCCTCCAAAACGGGAAGTGGGGAAGAAGTAAGATCATGCCTATTTTCCCTTACACAGTGGCACCTTCTCCATCTTGTCCAAATAAAGCTTCTGTCGGCTTGCCCTTATCGAAGTATTAATCTCTGCCAGGCGCAGGCAAAGCAAAGATGCTGCACCATCTGGGTTTGATGAAAATGAGGCACAGAGCTGCGTGTCATCTGCATCTTGATAGTCCAACAGCCCAAATTGTGTTATTATCTCTCTCAGCATCACATAGAGGAGGGGCGATAAAATATAGCCCGGCAGAACCTGTGTGAAAATGTTCTTCAGGAACGGGAGCAATTGATCAAAATCACTTTCACTCATCTCCTGGGGCCCAAACCTGTTTTAGTTGGAGCCTAAAGCAGTTTTGCAGTAGAGTTCAGTGGGAACTAGAGCTGACACTTGGAGAGGAAAGAACAAAATTGCTCAAGTGAGTGATAGCATGACAGCTATGTTGTTTGTCACAAACAAGGACCACAAGTATCCGAGCCTGTTGACTGGCCTAAGAAATTAAAACAGACATGTCAGATTTTGCCCATTGCTAAGCAGAAACCAAGAATCAGTGAGATGAGAACAGTCTCAGTTCCATCCTCATAACTCAAACTGAAAAAGAGGACAAAGGACAGATTAAGGTTCCAGAGTGGTTTGTCTATCCTCATCTTCCTTCTTGAAGACACTTAGAAAGGAGATTGTGGAGAAATGTGACAGCGACAGAACTGCAAGAACCATGACATGAATTTTTTAAGACTGGTGGCTATACAGTTTTGCAAAGATGCTGTCTTTAGTTCTTATGAGGAATCAGAAATATCTGGTCTGTTGCGCTTGTGCTCAACTTAAATCCAAAATCCAGGCTGCAAAATTAAGTCCTTCTTCAAACTGCAAAACTACTGCTGCTTAAATTTAAGAAGCAGCTGACATATTACCAGAGAAGAGGTCACATTTATCTCTTCCAGTCCCAGCTGTGTGACCACACGTAGAGATATTGCTTGTCTTGGAGAACACTGAGGGGGAAGAGTTCACTTGCACATCTCCTCTCCACTGGGTAATTAATTGCAATGAAATAAGTTGGCTTGTCATCCCCTGTAGAGTCACCTTTATTCTTCTTAATGAAGACCCAGCTTTTCCTACTCTTTAGGGTCTTCATAGCTTAAAAGCTTTATATATTTAACCAGGGGCAATAGTCAAAAGGTGTATAAAAGATGGGTGATGACATACATACATGGAAATGAAGGGAAGAAATAGCTGCTTGTAAGAAAACTCCTTCAATTCTTACTGTTTTATTGGCTGCACTATGCAAGATGTGCCGATATTCGGATGGAGCGGACACGCGTGTCCTGCAGGTCATGCTTCGCTTCAGACTGCACCTATGTTCTCTGAATGGGATTAAAGATTCTCTTCTAAGCAATCTGGGTTACAGGCTCACATGGGTTGAAAGGAAAACTTTGTGGTATTTTAATCCTAGCAATTTTCCACAAATCTGTGAGAGGAAGAAATGTCTCAGATTAAAAACTTAAGCTCTTATACCAGTTAAGGAAACCCAGCATTCTAACATGATTAACATTAATAAGTAGTGATTTTGAAAGCAGCAAATGTGGCTAAGCCATGGTGGAACTTTATCTTAGGAATTTTAAGATAATAATTTGAGTACTAAGCTGTAAGAAATTGGTCTATATCAGAAGGGTTTGATAACTATTGCAGAAGGTGAAGTGAAGAAGACAAAATCCTCTGCAAAAAATACGACTGAATGATGTGGGGATATATGTGAAAAGCAGGAGCCAAAGTGCCTATGTCAGAAATGGTTACTTTAGAGAACCATTTTTCTGATGATCCCTGAGAGATAAAGTATTAAAAGAGCGAAAGAGAAAGGAACACTAACTCATGCTAGTATCTCTTTTTAATTTAAACACAAATTTGTGGTAAGCACTACTTCCTTGCAGTACCAATGGCCTTTAAAGAAGAGTGTCCACATTAGCTTTATTAGTGTCATCATGGCCTGTGCGTATTCAAATGTGCCTCATGAAGACGATATCTTAGCTTTTTGTAATTGTAGCCGAATCACTGAATGATTTACGGGCAGTAAGAGTCATTACAGTTTGTGTAGGGGGGAGCAGAAAGTTCCTTTTGTTGTGTTCTCTGCATTTCATTCTTGCATTTATATAAATATTTCCAAGCTTTCTTTATTATTAGATTTAGTCATAGAAATAACACTGTGAAATGAAGTTTCTTTTTCACAAAATCTTCCATTTGAGTGCTGGTGCAAACTTTGTAATGTGAATGTGGTTCGTATGATTTCAGGTTAAGCTGTGCAGGCTGCATTCAATATACTCACATTAAGATTTTGATGACACAAAAGTTCAGAGTTCATTTTGCCTAAAGCATTCTTTCTCTACTGAGATTTCAGTGGAGAACAGTGAAATGTGACCAGAATAACCAACTAATGACCAATACTCTAAGTTATCAGAAAGATAACAGGGATTAAAGTGGCACTTTGAAATGCAGCTCTGGATGTGAAACATATTGGAGAAAACATTTTCAAAGAGAAAAAAGAGTTTATAAACTATCTAGCAAAGTGCTGTTAAAAGAGACAGTTGAAAGGTGAGTTCTGTCCTGTCAGTAAAGGAAATCAACAGAGAAAAACAAGATGTCAAGAAGTGTTTCATCACTTAAAAAACCCTGCATATGATTCATACACACTTGCAGTTTGCATAACGTAAGCAGGTAGTTTTATAACAGAGATGGACTCCTGCATCTTACAAACTTAGAAACATTTTCTAACATTTAAAGGACGATAACAAATCTGTCCTTTTCCTCACGGTGGAATAAAGCAGATTATGTCTGGCTGGGTTCTACAAATAGGGTACAAAACCTTTTTAATCCACAGATAAAATCAGTTCCCTCAAATTGTCATGCTTACAAAGTTTCATTTTGCATTTCATTCTGCCGGTAGATATCTAGCATACTTTTTAGCGGAGCATTTGGGAATGTGGAGGTTACATGGTTTCTAAAGGATTTAGATGTCTTACTAATGGGACGTGCCCTTTGTGTACTGGTCTAAAGTTGACAGTTGTTCTGGATTTGGTGAAATCGTGTTTGCTTATGGTATTCCTGCATCGAACTCTCTTCTATCATACAAGGAGTTAACTTGTCTCGGCTGGGCGAAGGAGAGTTGGAGGTCGGGGGGGAGGTGGCTGCTGCAGGGGACAGGTTGAGCAGGTGGAGTGGGCCAGAGAGATTTTGGGGGTCCTTAACTGGGGACAGGGTATTCCTTTTCCCCTCGTTTTGGTCCCCCCTCCCCGTTTGTGTGTCTCGGGTGTCTGGTTTCGCTTTCGTTTGGCTAGTAGCACACTGCAGCCTGTCTGTCCTTCTGTGGCTCTCTGCCCCTCTTCTGCTTTGCTGCCCCCCACCCCCTTTTCCCCCTTTCCCTTTTTATCTTCCTTTTTATCTTCCTCTAATCTCTATCCTCTCCCACAGTTTTCAGACTGCTGCCTAGGAAACTACTTAAATTGAATATTTAAGTTTTGCTTAGGTGATTTCCCAGTCTTTCCTTTTTACTCCCTCCTCATCCATGGCTTTTAGCATTAGTGGTCATCAGGTTTGGGCGGGGGGAGGGGTGGACTTGAATTGAGGAAGAACATACTTTTTTCCCCTTTTCATTTCCCTTTTATTTTTGGAGGTTTTTTCCTACTTAATAAAATCTTTAATAAAGTTTAATATTTCTAATTCCAGTTTCTGGATGTGTGTTTACTTTAGCTCTTTTCTCCCCCTCCAGGGGGTGGGAGGACATTTCTATCTGCACAGTTAAGCAGGTTATGATTTTGTGGGCTAACCGGGTACTAAAACCGTGACAACAGTTTAGAGTCAGCCAGGTGTAGGGTCTATAAAAGGAATATCTGGAACCAATTGTTCATGCAGGTGCATGGTCAGCATGCATATAGACATCATTACTTCTGTTCGGTTCTGTCTGTGCATACTTGTCTCTGTTTTAAATTGTCTAGTGTAGAGAAATAGACAAAATTGTTTGGGGTGAACAAATCTGGCATTTCTGCCTTCAGGCTCCCTCTTTGTAGATGGCCATGCTGAAGGCATACCTAGCACCTATTGGCAGTTCTGTCTTCCACACAGCATAACTTTTACAATGACGGTGGCTGGCATGTTCCTAGAGACAGCTCACGTGAAAGCTGATTGAATAACAGTCTGCTCAGAAACTTGAGGTCTGAACTTCGGGCATATATGTCTTTCAAAGCCTTAAGTAGTCAGAAGGTTACAGGCCAGGATTTGAGCTGAAAAGATGACTTCATCTTCGTGGCTACAATGTCTTACTTGGGAAGGAGAGGTAAGAGCATGTGATTTTTATATGTTCCCACCTTCAAACCACTAGGATGTAGCCATCTACATGGCAATGTTCTGCTGACATTAGTGCTGGTGACCAGTACCAGAAGACCACTGAAACGATCAGTCCTCTGATTTTTCTAATGTGGTTAAAGCATAATGAACAGCTCTTTTTTCCAGCCTCAAAATACTCAGAGCTCTTATACACACATAGAAACAGTACGCTGGTTATGACAGAGTTGCTGGAAGGTGTCTCTGACAGTAGCTGCTGTGATCACTTCTCTTTTTTCTCTGGGTGTTCATTAACTTTTAAAGATCAAATTGCTGTAACTGTGTTTACTCACCTGCCTGGATCCTCATTGATGTACATAGAATACATCATGAGAAACAGTCACAAAACAGTGATGGTAAGGTCTAAGCTTAGGTGAATTCTGCTTCATCCTGATAGTGCCCGTTTTGCTTTACGTAGAAATTTTACTGACAATAAAGGAGTTTTAAGTTAATGATGAATTTATGCTGACAGAAGGTTAAAAAAAATCAAACCAAGCACACAGTATTATCTGTATTATCAAATTAAAAAACAATCAGATCACCTGCATAACTATTATTTTCTGGCACTACAATCCTGAATTTTAATGATGGAATGCATTCAAGAAATGGTTTGTAGATGAGACATACAGCAAAAACTATTGTTTTGAATGGATTTGAACAATGGATGTGTTTGAGGAAGCTGTTCCCTGTTTGTAGATGAGGCATAGACATAAAAGATAAGGCAGATTTAGTCAAATAAATTGAACATTTCAAATCACTGTTTCAGCTCTTCTGATATCTTATCACTTTGCTGTAGCTCTTGCTCTCACCATATGGAGAAATAAAATGCATTTCTAATTTGTTTTCTAATAAGCACTAATTAGTCCAGGCCTTTGAGATCCATAAGGAAATAAAGTGTGTCCTTGTAGCCTTCCAAATAAAGCTCTGAAGCTGCAGCTGGTACAGTCCCACATTGCTGTTCCTTCCAGCCTCCAAGAAGAAATTGAAATCATCCCTCATTTAGATTTTAATATGAGCTTAAGTTAAAATCAAAATGACTAAAAGTAGCAGCAGTCATTTAGTCAATGGGCAGTGCATGGAAGCTGTGCCTTTGTGGTGACTTGAAAGAGGATGATCTGAAGGAAAACATAAAGAAAATGTTAAAATAGAAAGGAGCAAATAATTTTGAACTGTTTTGTCAGATGATGCTGTTAACAGAAATAGTTTCCCAGGGAAAGCCTGTTTTGCTGTGGAAGCCTCTGTTCTCAGCACAGAGCTGCTCTGGAGCAATGATGTGCAGAGGACACGGAGCATCTCCCAGGAGTCATGGCTAGTACACCCTGTGCATTCGTTGAGTCTGGTCTTCCTTGACCCATCGAAGAATTTAATCTCGTATCCTCCAGCATTTGTCCAACTACGTTTTATTATAAAACTGAATTCTTTTTTTAAAATGCAGACATTTCTCTAAGGAAAATTTATGGTTTTGGATACTTTGATTATTCCTCTTCTTACAGCACAGGACTGCTTTCTGGTTCGTGTTCTCTAGTGCATTTTTAGGGCTTTGTCATGTCACACTGATGATCTCTGCAAATGTACTCATGGTGCGTGAGAGAAAAAAGGAGAGGCCCCATTCAGCCTGGTTTTTGGGGTCTCCACCGGTGATTGTTTGCTTGCTCTTGATGCTGTGTCATTTTCTACTGCCTGTTCTGGCTTTTCCTTTGGAAGAAGCTAATAGTTTCTATTTTCAGATGTAATTCAGAAAAATAAAACTGATTGTTCTAGAGGAGAAAAGACAAGCTTTTGTGACAGACCCTGCTTCTCTGGGCTCATGCTGAAGCTTTCTGTGCTCCACAGTGGCTACGGCGACGCTGGGAAGTGGTAGGAAGCCAGGGAGTTTGCTAGCGTAGATTTGGTAGGTAGGCAGATGATTCTATGGAACTTGGTCAGGGCTCTGTAACAGCACCGTGAAAGGCGAGCCAATTCTGTTAGACCTTTCATTTTGTTATGAGAGAGCAAGTTCCTAGGCAAAAAATATTTTGCCACTGCTTCCATGACCTAAGAAAGTGTGTCTGCATCTGAGGGTACTTTGGAGACCACTCTCCCCTGTGTGGAGCAGTGTTAGACTTCCTCCAGGACAGCTTAGCTAGTTCCTCATGTAGTGGGTGGCATGTGAGCCATTCTCCTCTTCCCTCCTGGCCAGCAGGTTGTTCTCTGCAGGCCACAGTGGTCTCTGCTTTGCTCAGCTGAGCATTAGGCACATGCTACACGGGAGCATATGAATCATCCTGCTGATGTGAACTTGAGACCATGACCAGGAAATCGTGAAAAAGAAACAACAAGTACTTTTGTTCCTGCATGAAACGCTTTGGTTGTGTAGGGACTCTGTTATCTGTATGAATAATGAGGTATCTACCAATGTTTGTCTGAAGGCCTGAGGAAAAAGGGGAAAAGGGCAGGGTACTTGATGCCACAGAATTGTAGCTCTTTGATTTTGATGGCCAAACTGGGCTAAATCAAATCACACTTCTGGGCCACTCACTTCAAGAAAGATGTTGAGGTTCCGGAGCTAGTCCAGAGGAGAAAAACGAGGCTGCTGAAGGGACTAGATGGAAAGTCTGATGACAAGAGGCTGAGGGAGCTGGAGTTGTTTAACCTAGAGAAGAGCAGACTTGATGGGACCTTATCACTCTCTATAACTAGCTGAAGGGAAGCTGTAGACAGGTGGGGGTCAGGGTCTCCTTCCAGGCAACTAGTGACAGGACGAGAAGGCAGGGCCTGAAGCTGCACCAGGGGAGGTTTAGGTTGGATGTTAGGAAGCACTTCATCACGGAAAAGGTGAACACACATTGAAATGGACTGCTCAGGGAGGTGGAAGTGTTCAAGAAAAATGTGCTATAGTCTAGCTGTTGTAGTGATGTGAGGTCATAGGCTGGATTTTCTGATCTGAGAGGACTTTTCCAGCCTTAATAATTCTGTGATTCTACGTTCTTTGTATGTACTCTCACAGCTGGTGTTTCTCGGTGGCACAGCTAACCCAAACTTTTCTAGACACAGCCTCAAGAGTTTTCAGGAGACTGCGACCTGGATGTCCAGCATTTGTTAGTCTGAACATCCACAGGAAGAAATCAACCCCAAGTCTTCTAATTCATGACCTGAAGTATTTATCTTTCTATTTATTAGAGAAGTAATTGTCACCATGCATGAATGAGCAGTGCCTGTATTTTTTGAGAGCCTTATTCCTCACTCCAAAGGAAGCTTATATGGACAGCTGTCTACTTCCAGGATGCCTGTTGGTATTAGAGAGTCACAGAGAATCATATAATCTCTTCTGTTGGAAGAGACCTTTATGATCATCAAGTCCAACCATTAACCCGGAAATGCCAGTTCTTTATTAAATCATGTCCCTAAGCACCACATCAACATGTCCTTTAAATACATTCAAAAACCACTTTGTTGAAGTCCAAGATCAGAGCATCCCTACAGGTAGGAAGTCAAGGAAGGGAGAGAGAAGACCTGCATGGTTAAATAGGGAGTTGCTGGGTAAATTCAAGAGACAGAAGAAAGTCTATAGGTGGTGGAAGAGAGGATGGCCACTTGGGGTGATTATAAAGCTCTAGTCAGAGGGTGTAGGGATGCAACTAGGGAAGCCAAGGCCTCCTTGGAATTAAACCTTGCAAGAGAGGTCAAAGGCAACAAAAAGAGCTTCTTCAAATATATAGCAAGTAAAAGTAAAAATAGAAGCAACGTAGGCCCCCTGCTGAATGAGGTGGGTACCCTGGAGACAGAGGATGCAGAGAAGGCAGAGATACTCAACAATTTCTTTGCCTCTGTCTATACTGCTAAGGGTTGTCTTGACATTAGACCCCAGACTACAGAGGAGGTTGAGGCAACAGGTGAGCCTGCCTTGGCTGATGAGGACTGGGTTAGGGATAAGTTGATCAAACTGGATGTGCACAAA
>VXBP01005984.1:353231-544867 GCA_013400115.1 Rhinopomastus cyanomelas | reverse complement strand
TGGGTGGTGTTGCCAACACCCCTGCAGACTGTGCTGCCATTCAGTGAGACCTGGATAGGCTGGAGAGATGGGCAGAGAGAAATCTAATGAGCTATAACAAGAGTAAGTGTAGAGTCTTGCATGTGAGCAAGAACAACCCCAAACACCAGTACAGGCTGGGGACTGAGCTGTTGAAGAGCAGTGTAGGAGAAAGGGATCTGGGGATCCTGATGGACAGTAGGATGACCTTGAACCTTTTGTGGCCAAGAGGGCCAACAGCATCCTGGGGTGGATCAGAAAGGGGGTGGTTAGCAGATGGAGAGAGGTTCTTCTCCCACTCTACTCTACAGACCACATCTGGAGTATTTTGTCCAGTTGTGGGCCCCTCAGTTCAAGAAAGACAGACCTGCTGGAGTGTAATCACCATAGAGCAATGAAGATGATGAAGGAAGTGGAGCACCTCCCTTATGAGGAGAGGCTGAGGGAGCTGGGTATCTTTAGCTTGGAGAAGAGGAGACTGAGTGGGGACCTCATTAATGTCTATCAATATTTGAAGGGTGGGTGTCGGGAGGATGGAGCCAGGCTCTTCTCAGTGTCACCTAGTGATAAGACAAGGAGCAATGGGCATAAGCTGGAACACAGGAGGTTCCACATCAACCTGAGAAGGAACTTTTTTCCAGTGAGGGTGACGGAGTACTGGAACAGGCTGCTCAGGGTAGTTGTGGAGTCTCTTTCTCTGCAGATATTTAAATGCCACCTGGATGTGTTCCTGTGTGACTTGGTCTAGGTGATCCTGCTGTGTCAGGGGAGTTAGGCTAGATGATCTTTCGAGGTCCCTTCCAGTCCCTAATGTACTGTGATACTGTGTGATACCTCCAGGGATGGTGCATTCCACCACTTCCCTGCCCTGGCAGCTATTCCAGTACCTAACTACCCTTACAGTGAAGAAATTGTTTCCTAATATCTAGTGTGAACCTTCCCTGGCACAACTTGCAGTTAATTCCTCTGGTCCTATTTCTTGCTCGTAGGCAGAAGAGACCGACACTCTTCTCACTCAGCCTCCTTTCAGGTGTCCATGGATATGGGTATGTAGAAAGAAATGTCTGTAGGCATAGAGGGAACTTTGTGAAAAAACAAAGTCCCCTAGGAACTCAGGCTGTTCTTGGCAACCAGGAGGAGAGAATTTAGAAGAGTGTTTGATGTGAAGGCTACTGAAGCCCCATTCTATGTGTCTGCATCATTTGCCGTGTCTAGCCTGTGGGGATGTGTTAAATTTCATTTTGCAGTAACTCTTGTTTTCCTCTTTTCTTTCCGAGAATGATAATTTTTAGAAAGAACTCTGGATGTCATATCCATTTTTGGTACATGGGATCTTAAAAGAGAGAGACTGTGATGTGAATTCCTAAAAACTGGTTGCTATCCAGGCTCATGTTCTTTGCTTGTTTGTTATTTTTACTGGTACCTATTTGGCTGCTTCTAGCTCGTGTGTTACTTTTCCTGCTCATTTCCATAAATAAAACGTTCTTTCTCTGCCACGTTGCTGTTCCCCCTGATTATTTCCCGCTGTGGCCTTGGTGCAGTAGTGTTTCTTCTTTTACTTAAAACAGCATGCAATTGCATTTTGAGTTAAGCTGATGGCGGGTGGAAGGATGTGGCCAAGTCTCCGCAGGACTCCCTCAGTCTCACCACAGCATCCTTACAAAACCTTTCAATGGGTCTGGCCCGGTCTTGCTGCTGATTTCTGTTGGCTTTGTTTATTACCTATCAAAGCAGAGTATTTTGTATGGCAGTTGCTGTATAATGAAATACCCTACAGTAAGCTAGATGTCTAGTGTTAGCTTCCAGGGAACCAGTGAGAGTCCAGTTATTGTTGCTGCTGTTGGGGCTGTGTTGGTGCTTTGTCATCATTAAAAGCGTAAAGTATTACCTCTGCTACCTTAGCATTACAAAGCAGCCACATAAAGCTCAATGTGAGCTTTATTATCTGTTGGACTTCCCATAATGTCTAGCACACAATACACTGCACCTATTTAGCAGAAAGGTTCCTTCTGCAATTGAACCTTCTCTTGGAAACAGAAAAGGGTTTTCAGACTGTGAATCTGCAGGTAGTAATTTTAATAGCCACTGATGTGAATTAATAATTCTAATAGCCTCATTACTGATGCATTATCAGTAATACTGGTTGCCATGGCTGCTATATTTTACCACTCACAGCTGTGTAAACTCTTTTAGATTTTAGAGCAGTCTTTAAAAAATTTTGTTATTAACTAAAAAGCCTTTCATGTGACTTCTCATCGGGGTTGTTCTTAGTGTCTTCATTCAACACTAACTAACACAGCTCCTAGGAAAGTATTTTTCCCCTGCTCTAGGAGAGTGAAACGTAATATTAACAGCTTAGGGGGAAAAAAACCCACTAGCCAGGTAAACATTCAAGGTGAATCCAGTTGTTTCCACACCAGTATATTTAGCGTTAGGAATGCATGGCCTGTCCAGTGCTCTTCGAGAAATTCAGTTGCCCAGTGAAATAACCAGTGAGACAGAAGAACATAGTCTCTGTTCTCGAGAACATAGCAAGTGCCAAAAAGCACAACATGTTTCTTGATTTGCAAGACTGTTCTATCCGGATGGGATTTGCATGGATATAAATTTCAAATCATGAATTCTTTGTCTCATGGCAAGACAAATCTTTGCGTATATGAGTAACCTCATTCCTGCTTGTCAAAGCCCTGGAGCACATAGGCTCAAGTTCTTGCTTAAAGTAAGCCTTTAATCGCTGTTTGTGTCACGAGCTCGCCCAAGACAGAAAGGAAGAAGCTCAGGAGGCATGTCGCTTGATGTGCAGGGGCTTTTAGCTCTGGGATTTTTATTTATAAAAATAAAACAAAATTGTCTGTGCTGTTTGTGGACAACCCAGTGGTAGAGTTGATTTAGGGAGCATCTTAATCATGTGGGCCAGCACCACCAGTCCACTCATACTTAGAAATCTTTTGAAAGCGACGTTGCAGATGTTCATATCAAGATTTCAGGTTTCAACCTACCAGATTCCAACAACAATTACATTTCAATGAAATCAATAGACCAACCTGTTAATGCCTGGACCTTAGAGTGAAGATTTCCATCTGACAGTGAGACAAGCTCCCAATTCCTTATCTGAAGAATATCCAGATCTTTGCAGTCGGCAAAACATCACCACATCTCACAGCAACAGGCGTTGCAGAGATAGCGATGGTATTTTACAGAAGCACAGGAATGATTTTCCCTCAGGATCCCAGCACTGCTATTTCTAGCTCTGTATTTGAGATGTGAAAGGCAAAGACTTTTAGAAAATATAACTCAATGTCCTGAAAACCCCAGTTGTTTCTGTTTTGGTGCTACAAATAGACCCAGGGAGAGGAAGGGATTCACCCATACTCTAGTGCTTTCTGTGCACCCAAATTTCCTTTACCTCAAGATTTCTACTGATCACTCTTGAGTCAAAACCTATTCTACTGTGTTAGGAATTGCTTATCAGAGGTCCTCAGAAACCTCTCCGTAGGATTGCTCCTTTGGGGTGGTGGGAAGAAAACCTTTCCCTTCAGTTCAGTCCTCTGTGAGGTATAGACTGTGCTACACTTCAGTGAATACTACCGTTTGCTCCTTATCCTCTCTGCTCTCATTTGCAGCATGTTCACCTGTCTATGATGTGTCATTTGCTTTCACAGTTTTTAAAAGCCACCTCAATTTTGTACTTACAGTCAATGCACAATTTGTACCCTTAAAACCCTAAAATTATAACTATGGCGAAGAGGGGATTAAAATTTTTGATGGATGAGAGTCTTCTTCACAGAAAGCTTTTTGTCTATTGAATACGAGGACAATTAGACAAAATTACATCTCTTTAAACGTGCTTTGTCATGATAAATCACATCAGCTCCACCAGGCAGGTACCACAGCATTAAAATGGATCTTCTCATGACTTATGTCTCCAACGGTGTCTCTGAGTACTTGAACTCAGCAAGAACGTTTTATGCAACGTAGACGTGACATACGGAGACACACGAGGGCACATACATACAGCTAATTGAAATACAAACTAATAGAAGCATACTCTATAACTATGGAAAAATACTTGGAAGTTTGTTGTTCTTGGCTCATTCTGCTTCTTAAAAAAGAGTTGTTAATAGTACAAGTTCAGATTTTAAGCAAGTGTCTTTCTGTACTTATAGATACCCACACACTGTCCCTCAGGAAATGAGTGTGTGATCGGATTGGAAGATATTTCAGATTTGGACAACTCTAATGAAATTACATCTAACTTTTACCGGCCTCTGTGGATCAATCTCTTCTTGACCTTCACAGTCCATCAATATAAACGAAAGCAAAGCAAAAACCAATCTTCTGTCTCAAAAATAAGCCTTTTTCTTATTAGAAAAAAAGCCTGTAGTTGACTGGATTGCCTTGCCATTTGACCTTGTCATGCGGTAACTTTGTATGTTTAGTAACATAAAAATGCAATAACATTAGTGTTAGGTGTTAAACCACACCTAGGTTCTTACAAAAAGTTTCCTCCATGGTAAATGTAAAGAAATTTCTTGTGCAGTCTGGCTTTTTTTGCATACATCATTACCATCCTGTCAGGTAAGGAATTTAAATGTATGCTGATGCCTTTATCATCTTGACAGTTTAGGGATAAAAGTTCTGTTCCATGTGATGAACAAAAAGACTTTCCCCTTCAAATATATAAAGTTGAAGACATTTTCTTTACACCTCTTAGACGATTAAATGCCACGCATTATTCTGCATAGCACTTAGGAATGATTCTACTCGAGCAGCCCGGTGTGTGTGTGTCTTTGAGGTCCTGTTCAGAAGATTTGCATTTACACAGTGCAATTCTAACGTGGTCGTGCATCTCCCCGCTTGCCGAAGCCATGAGTGGGGAGGTCCTCTGCTGGAATTCTCTCCTTTTGCTATAGATGGTTTGTCTCCACCGCAGACATTTCAAAGGTTCTGGAGGTGAAACTGCGTATTTAGTCGCTTGGCTCCCGCGCTGTCCCCGTGTGCTTAGAATTGTCAATGTTCATGTTTATACAGAAACAAAAAGAAATTAAAAGTTTTTTTAAATCAGCTTTCCTTTGTGCATTAAATTTAATTCCAGTGATGCCAGCATGCATTAAAGTGAAGGTTACTCCTATGAAACCACACAGCCAGGATGAAAACAGTTTTCAGTCAACAATGTAAAAGCACTCTATCAAATTCAATCTTGAGGTAAGCACAACCCATCTCAATTAGAACCATGACATTCTGTTGTCTCAAGACTGATTTTTTTTCTCTACTAATTTTTGTGTAATTTAATGAATGCATCTGGAAGAAAAATGCAGTCTAATGCTTTTATCCCGTGTGCATAAATGATCCATCATACTCTTCACAGTGTCACTGCTGAGGATAGCATGCTGACCCTGGATGACCCTGGTTCAGAAGGATGACCCAGCTTCCAAAGTTGAGGAGTGTTCATCATGTCACATTTAGGAATGTGCAAAATATTCTTGTGAACTGACACAAAAAATAAAATAGCAACGCTTCTGTGAAGGTTTGGAAGTTCACTCAGACAAAAATCTGCTTTTTCTGATGAAAAAATTAAAAGTATATTTCTCCATTTTTTGGATTTTTTACTACAAGGTGCTTGCCTTTAAAAATTAGACTTTGCACCACAGTGTAAAGTCAGAGCACTTCACAACTTTGCTTTCATTCACATTTTCAACTTGTTGCAGAAAAAAATCATTGGGTTTCTGGGTGAAATATTGCAGTCTTCCTCTGAAAAACAGAACCTTCACAGAATGAAAAATGGCAAAGTGGGCCAACTCCAGGTTTGTCTTTTGCAACAGAGACTTTACAAAGACTTATAGCTTGGGGAAAAAAAAGAGAAATAAATCATTCCCTCACTTCTGTAACTCATGCTTCTCTAAGTGCACCTCTATGGTTATGTCTTCTCCAGATATTTTCTCCTCCTTTTGCACTCTCTTCTTTCTCATCAAGCAACTGAAAACAGCTTTACTTCTTGCACTGAGGGAGTTCAACCATTTAAAGTAAAATTACCCTGGGATTCTCCAGATGGAAGACATGAAATATTTCCTAAAATACCAAGTCAATGCACTCTGTGCTTGGTAAGCTGAAAAAATAGTCAGTTCCTGATCAGTTCCAAGACTCATCCAGCTTCGCTGTGATGGATGTTGGGTGTGTGAAGCCTCAGAAGCCTTCCCAACCACTTGCTCCTTAGTTCTCTCGCTTCCTTTTGTGCTTAAATGATCACTGGCACTGTGAAACCTGCAAAGCACACATCCCATCGTTTTGCTGTCTGCACCATGAAACATGTGGAACAATTCCTCGTGAACCCTCTGTTTAAATCTAAGCAGGGTTAACACTGTTTTTGGTTTCACGATTTTTGGTTTCTCAGTTTTGAGCTTCTCAGCAGTGGCTGTAATGACTGATGAATGAACCTCCACGTAGATGGGTCCATTAGATGCTGCCCAACTTTGCAGTGCACGTGAGCTGGGGATCTCCTGCACGCCGTCTCTTTGGTAGCCCTGCTAACATGCCACATAGCAGTCTGCGACTGCCACCAAATGTCTCTGCCTGTGTTTTGGAGACCAAATTAGTAAAGTATTCTCCATAAAGTAACAGTAAACAGAGCTGTGGGACTAGTGGGAAAATCCGCTATAAAATTTCCATTAGTAAATGAAGGTGGCTGCCACGATCATGTGAAAAGTTCAAGGAGGCAATCTTGTTAAACAGCCATTTTGCATAGAGAAATTTATACTGCCATGGACCTTTTCAAATAACTTTGATGTTTTCCAGAACAATTTATGGATGCTGAGCTTTGGAAGAGGAAAGATCAATCCACCACAGAAGAAAGTTGGCTAGCAGTGGACGTTTGCTCGTAGCTTAGACACTTCATGTTCGTTTATAACGCACTTTCAGACAGCTTAGTAGGGACTTGTCTCTGCTGAAGAGCCCCACAAACTTCTTTGATTCCATTTCTTATTGGCAGTTGTTTTAAACATCCCTGCAATCACGTTGAATGCTCCAGCAACACAGTATTCCTAATACAGGTGACAAATGACTCTTAAATGAATATGCCAAAGCCAATGGCCTCACCACAACGAAACCAGCATGTTTTCGTTCTTAATGCCCCCTGAACCCTTCAAATCTGTCCTTGTCTTGAGGTGAGCAGCCTTCTGAGGTTAACATTCATACTTAGAACTCTGCATTTCTTGACCTACACAGCCTCAAAAACTGCAGACTTCAAAGAGAAAGGTAAAAAAAAAGCACAGTTTAAATCTCCTCTGTTTGTCCCCTCTGAGGCTCCCAAGTCTCAGCAGCCAGTCCTCAGAAGCATACCACAGACGGAGACAGAGCCGAGAAAGCAAACATGGGGCCAAACACCAAAGCACAGGTCCCTTGAAAGGTGCCACTCAGACAGTACTCACCCATGCAGTGAGCATGCATGACTCCGAAGGGCAAGTTAAGGACAAACAGTTGCTTTTGAGGCTGTCTGATCACAAATACACTTTAAAAACACCCCAGAGTTGCCACCTGTTGTAGGCAGCTTCATTGCACCTTTGCCTGTCTAACTGCTGGGTGTCTGGCCCCCTTCTCCTCCTGCCACTCCAAGGTCTCTGCCGTATTCAGGTCACCCTACTCAGATAACTAGTCTGTTGGCTAAACCACAGGCTTGCTGGCCTGCCTTGGTTGACTCTTTGACAATCATTTGCAAATAACCTTGCTGTTATATGTGAATGTTTTTTATCAACATTTCAATATTATAACAAAGCATGGTAGGGCCTCCGACTATAATATTAGCAATACAGTAAGTGGGCAAAATAGTCATGTGATAGTTTGGGTGCTCTGGAACTATGAAACATCCAAGTCATTGAAATTCACCATTCTTTGCTGGCTGTGGCATTCTGTCTGGTTTGTTCAGTGTCCTAATTTTGCTGTAATCCTGTTATTCAGCAAGCTGTGGCAGGAGCAGGTGTAATATCTTCCATCCATTGGCCCTGTTGTGTAAAGGCCGTGCGTTAAGTTACTGTAAAGTAAAGCTGTGCACTTGATCATGCACTTGAATCCATCTGACTTGAGTGCAGAGAGCACCAAATATCTCTGGATAAAGTTTGGTTTTCAATTACAAAGTGTGGTCTAACTGCCAAGATACCACATGACAAAGTACATGAAGTGTGAGATTTCTCCAGACCAAAAACAGATAACTTTTGCATCGAGCGATTTTTCATGCTGATGGATATTTGCTGCTGCTTTCCTGAAGCAGAGGAACAGTTGTTGAACATCTCTAAAGATACTTGATTAGTTCCTTGAAAACAAAAGCATCTTTCTACTAGATTGGTGCCTGCTGGCACACAGACAGATCTGTAGTGTTTTGGTGATCGGTGTGTCTCCACAGTTAGGGAGCTCATGGCTTCCATCATTTCCTATAATTTTCTTAAGGCAAACACAAGGGCATTAACTTACAGATACCTAGTTCTAAGTGTTGCCAGGGTAATGCCACAGAGACTGCCATCTTTTCCAGCCATGAAGGTGTAAAGCTGTATGTAAGGGTGTGCAAACTTCTGAAATCAGCTTCAAAAAGTAGACATTTCTGCATTGTCATTTTTTTCAACCTATGGAGAACTATTTTGTGAAATGTTTTGCATGCTGCCACGTCACACAGGCAACAATGCAGAGAGATTCTTCTGCTCTTTTTATAACACTTGGAACTAATGAAGAAGTGGGTGTTGGTCCTTTGTTATGTGTCCATTTCCCTGTAGGAATGATCCCATCATTTCATTGCCCGTCAATGATAAATGCAAATGTATTAGATATGGTTCTGAAATCTGTACCGTTGAATGTCTCACTATTCTTACACTTCTTAAGAAAGTCCTTACCTCTCTATCTTTCCATTTTATCCCTATGTTGTCTAATCCACCGTCTGCACGGGTTTAGCCCCAGACATGTTCCAGCTGACAACTCAAAAATTTGTGTTCAAGGAAATATTTAAGTTGATTTGTGTGGTATGCAACTCCTGAAACACGGAAAACCTTTCAGCTTTCCATGGTGGCTTCAAATCTGCATGAATTTCTCCATGGATTTCACATCACTTCAAAAATAACCATCAATCATTTAGTTCCTTGCTCTGTTCCTTTCCTGTTTCTCTTGCTGTCCTGTGCTTTTGCCTGCAGTATCTTCTAGGACCAGACTAACGTTTTCACCCTTGTTGTCCAATTGCCTGGATATTTCTGTCAGGGTCTTATCCATGATGCTATTTAGTTGTGAATTTTTTGACCCTTTAGTCATTGATTAGATTAGGTTACCACTTGAATATGTTCTTTGCCCTTAGTGTTTTTAACTTGCATCCTTGTGAAGTTTGTTCTGCTCCACAAAATTCTCCCATGTCATGGTTGTTGGGTTTGCTGGGCTTAGTCATCTTCTCAGACTTAGCCCTTCATAGACAGTTCTTTTGATACTCTATGAATATTACCTAATGTTCTCAGAGACTAACCTGGCTGCAGTCCCTAATAATTTCCTTTTTTCTGTATAAGCCTTGGCAATTTAATTCACTTTTTGTTCTGCAGTGTGAAACAACTTACCAACAGTTCACCAGGATTTAAATGAACTGTCAGACCAGTCGAGTTCCCCTCCTTAATGCAGTCTGACCTTTTGTATTCATTTGCATTTTTGAGTAAGTAAAGCACAGCTGAACTTTGCTGGGGCTGTGTGATCAGTGGAAGTTCAGTACTCACTGTTCAGCCCTGGATGCTCCTCCTGTGCACCAGCCAATTTGCATGATTTTCCTGTTTAAGGATTCTAACTCCTATTTCAGTTTCTCTAACGTGATTAGTGTCTAATTCTGTTTCAACAATGGTTTGTTCATTTGTCCTTGGTTTGGGAATGAATTTGGTGATCAGTAGTTTTACCATTTATTGTGCTTGTTTTAATGTTGCTTATTTGCATTCTCTTCTTAATGAAGAGAGTATGTTATATTCTTACCAATTCTCATTAAGCCCAGAAAATGTGGGTCCTTCCAGGCATCTGTCTTCAAGTTAACGATTTCCCCGCTTGTACAGCCGTTGCAGCACCTCTTTTTAAAGATACTTTTTAAAGCTGGTATTTTACAAAATGTTTTCAAACTGTTGTATTTCCTGGTAACACAGCATGTGACCAGTTCTCCTCTAATTCCTCTTTTTATCTCCTAAAGCAACTTGAAAATAGCCTGGGTTTCACTTTATTTTTGGTTTAGCTTTTGCTTCCTCTTTTGGGAACTGGCTACTGGTTTCTTTTCTACATTATGTTCCTTTTTCTAGAAACCTGGACATTTCTGTTGCTCTGAGTCCTTTTGTGTTACATTACTTGGGTTAATTTTCTTCTACCCTCTGGTTCAACTCCCATAGTTTATCTTCTGGTCTTTGGGTCTAATATTACTTAATCTTTTGTTTAATGTTTACCTACTTTAGTCTTTTTTGTGTGTTTGATTCTTTTATCCTGTGTTTTGTCTCATCTTTTGAACAGGTTGGATTCTTGCAACTGAGCTTCTCATTTCATGTTAACACTTAGACATCAAGAGTTTGTTCTGAATTTTCCCATGACCCATTGAAAACATCCCCTGTCACTGGATTTGGGCCCCACTGTGCGATACGTGATTCTAGCTGAGAATTAATTTTCCTGTGTATGTCCTGGACACGATGAGACATATGTTGTGATCCTTTTGATCTATTGCTTAATTTCTACGGTTACAGGTCTGGTTACTACCTTTTGGCTACTGGTTCATCAGAGCAAGACAGAGGGTGTTTCCTTCCTCATGGCAGATTTTCAGTCATGCAGTTCCTAGATTGTCTACATCCCCCACGAGCTGCTGCGCTCAGAACTGACAGCCAGTCCTCAAGAGCCTGTAGCTACCCAAGCCATGCACAGCCAGGTACCAAACTGCTGATGGTAGTAAGGCAGTATTGCCACAGTGTTAAACACGACTGTACTGGTACCACAGCACTGCGACAAGAGTTCAGGAAGGGGTCTGAGCGCACCCAGTTCTGTAGCACAAGATAAAGGAAACAAACTGCTTTTTGGGGCTGTCTTGTAGATAAATCTTACAAAACCTCCACTGTGCTATCAGTTTTTGGCAGCTACTCGTGTCTGCATCAAAGCCCATCCATGTGTGTGTCTGTCTGTTGGGTCTCTGGCATTCTCCTCTTCCTCTATTTCAGAGGTCTTGCTCTCCAGCATTGTGGTTGCTTTCAGTTACACACACCTTTATCCTGGAGCCACTGGTAATTTCCTCTTCCCAACCACAGTGCTTCCAAGCACATATGTATATACATATGTAATACTGCCTTGACTTGTCATGATGCCTGTCTAATTCTGGTGGTGTTATTATTATGGATTTGGATTTAGATCTACTCAGGTTGTAACACCCAGAAGAGTAAGCACAGACTATTTTCACCAAAAATGAGCAGTGTGGAACTGTGACAGATGGGCATTAATCTGTCAGCAATTACATCGGACACAGAACAGAACGAATTGGAGAAGCTGTAAGAAAACATGACCTGTATCTTTTTTACAAGAAAAATGGACTGGACACAGGCTGAAATCTCTAACCAGAATAAGGAGGTTGGAAATCGATTTCTTTTTAGTCAGACAGGAGTCTGGAGCACGATGAAAACAGAATATGGAAGCCATCTCTGAAGAAAAGGCATCATCCTTGTTTGATTTCAGAGGGAGCCTCCAGGACACGTAACCAAAACCCTGGATCCCAAATTGTGTGTGTAGCTGTGAGATCACTGGTAGCACTTCCTTCTGTGTAAGTGCCATAGAGGGGCGAGAGAACAGAGGCAGAAGAAGTTCATATGAAGTGTTACCGTGGTCACCACACGCATGTTAGCAAGAGGACAGTTTTAACGAACAGCTTCTGGACCAGTGGTTGTGGTAGTCCTGGGGTATCTCTGGGGCTAAAAGATCAAACACAAATTAAGAAGCTGAACTAAGATAGAAACTCTGGTCCTGTGGATTTGGCCCCACAGGCTTCAAGCTTGTAGTGTGAGTTAAGTGCACCCATCGTTTGGTTTAGTTTTCTCTCAGTTTGCAGCTTTGCCCAGAGGAAGCGTTTTATTTGTGCAGACCTTGAGTTTTGTGAATGTCAGAATTTTCTCAAACG
Organism: Rhinopomastus cyanomelas; assembly: GCA_013400115.1. Classification (NCBI taxonomy): domain Eukaryota; kingdom Metazoa; phylum Chordata; class Aves; order Bucerotiformes; family Rhinopomastidae; genus Rhinopomastus; species Rhinopomastus cyanomelas. The sequence goes on along the minus strand of VXBP01005984.1, from coordinate 532,716 downwards.
TAAAACCTACCTATCTGTGCCTCTCTTTTCAATGATGGCACCTCTCCAGCACGTGCCTGTCCTTTGTTGCTCAGAGAAACACAGGGAGACATCCACCCGGCCCAGGACAGCTTGCTCTGAGGTCTGCAAGCCGACAGGCAAGTGCAGCATTATGGCTTCTCAGCTCAGAGGGGAGCCGAGCTGACAGGGTTACGATGGGACAAAATTCTGCTTTGTCACACGTGCCAAACACGTGACTCATGCTTGCAATTGCCTGGGTGACTGTTTGCAGTCCTTTATCCCATACACTAATTTTTCCTCTCCTATCAAATCAGGAGTCTCCTTACATTTAAGTGATAACTATTTGTAGGCTCTCTGAGAAACTCCACCGTTTTTGCAGACAGAAGGAACTCCAGTGTAATTAACAGTTCACATAAAAACATAAACAGATGCCCCATAGCAACACATATTTTATTGCTGAGAATGTAGGTTTTATAAAAATATCCAGAGACAGTGCTGTGAGTAAGCAAGACTTGCATGACTAGCATTCCAGATGCCCCTGCGATATGGGTGCTGGATCTAATTTTCAGCAACATTAAGGTTTCTGCTGATTTTACAGGGACCCTCGACTTCCAAAAAGTCGGGCTGGTTTTTTTTGTGGGTCAAATTGTGGCACCAACAGAAAACTGTAAAAATTCTTCTGCGTGAGGTTTTTATTGCTGAGCCAGTGCTGGGCATCGCTGTGGGTGCAGCAGTTGGAGCAGTGAGGAGCTTCAGCAGTTTATCACCGCAGGCCTGGAGCAAGGCTAATGCAATTAGACAGCTTTTAGGACTAGAGCTAATATTTCCAGCAGCAATCAGAACTGTGTTACACCAGACTGGGCAGCACCAGCTCAAGGATATCTTTGTGAAAGAAGATGAAGACTGTCTCTTCTGATGGACACAGGGGTAGATATCTTCCTCCTCTGTGCCAAAGCCTGATGTTAGGCAGTGATGTTACTGACATTGTGGCTTTCAGCAAGTGTGAGCGTTAGGCAAGTGTTGCTCACTCCAAGTGTCAGAGACTCTTCTGGAGCTGTGATGGGCAGGAATAGATTTATTGATTCTTTTTTAAATTACAGCTTAGATTGAAGCTAATTTCATAATATGATTCTGAAAGCTAAGACTTAGAGGCACGTTTTCTGGCCTCGGGCAAGTGGAGCTAACTTCTGCGACATGGCTTTGACAAGAAAGTGTCCAATTACCTGCTGAAATTGTAATAAGAGACAGAGAGAAATAATAAACAGGAAACCCCCAGTGGGTGGATATCTTTCTGAGAATGCCCGCTCTGCTTCACCTCTGTTGTAGTGGATCCTCATCCATGCGTTCCATTGAAGAGACAAAAGGAAAGGAACAGCCCTCATGAGGAACACAGCAAGACAGTCGTTAAGCCCAGGTTGTGCAACTGATTTCAGAGTGATCAGAGTGAACAGTGCTCCTCTAACTCAAGTGGGACTGTCAGGCTCTTTTTGTTGCAGGCTTTGCATTGTCGTATCCCAGCCATCGAGCTGTTTCTGAGGAACGCTTTCCAGTAGTTACTGCCTGAGATATTTTGTGCAATTCTTCCACTGCACCAAGAAACTTTTGCTGGGTCAAGCAACACATACATTTTCCTGTCAAACAAACAGATGTGCTCAGCCTTTAAAGGCATACTCCGTCTGAGCTTCACCTGAGCTTTATGTGAGGCTTTGGAAACATTTGGGAGATAAGGAGTTAAATAAGGAGAAAACTCTTGTTTTACTGGGACCTCACAGACAGTCTGAAGAGGCTGCCTGCTTCAGGTCACTTCTATTCTGCTGGTGCCTGCATGGATAGAGTGCATCTCCGCCTGGCCTTGCCGAGGTGGAACTCATACAAAATACTTTGCCCTGCCACAGCCATAGAATTGCTGCTTCGCTTGGGCACTCTCTAGCCATTGTCTGTCTTTGCAGGTTTAGGTGGGATCTGAGCACAGCAACTGAACCTGCACAGACATTTCTCTTACAGATTCCATGTACAGATAATGTCTGTAGTAATTTCCTCCACCTGACAGGGGACAATGAAAACGCCACAAAAAGCAATTTACATCTTTTAACATCCTTTAATCACAAAGCAACGTGAAGTTTCACTTTACTCTCTCCCTGTCCAAAGACTGCATTGACTACACTTGCCGTTCCCAGCAGCTGTCTTCTCCTTCAGAAAGTCCAGTGATACAAGATGTTGTCTGCAAGAAATCTGTCTCGTCCACTTCTTCGTTTTGTGCATCATGAGAACGATATTTACTCACAAGTGGCTTTGCTCGTCTTTTCACTTTCACCTCGAGGTTGTGATTGTGTGGACGCTACATCCTCTCTTCTGTCAACCCTGCCCGAAAGATCAGATTTTCCTGACCTCTCATTGCTCTCCTCAGGGCTTTCTGCAATTAGCCCACGGCTCTTTTTGGAGTGTAGTAGTCAAAACAAGAGAAAACGTTTCTTCTGAGTGTCTGCCATTGCCAAAGAGAAATGATGGGTTACTTTCTGTGTCCTACAGGTTACACCGTGCTTGCGCGTTCATATCCTGACAGAACGCATACAGTTTGCGCAGATGAATCTATAGAACGCAATACGGAGCGTTCCCTAAATCACGCCGCAGCTATGTGATGCACAACACCACTGCTGGTTCTCTTTTAAAGTTATGTTGTTAAACATATTGCCCAGTTGTTTCTCAGTGAATCAATACCAGCAGCATCCCAGGAGTCCTGCTGCCTGTTGCCCGAAGCTAGCCTTAAATCACACTACAAATGCCAAACCTGATCATTATTAATTCTGAGCAACCTTCAGTCATGCAACTGGTTCTCCTGGAGTTAGTGGTATTCTTCACACAAAGAGGATAACTACCAGGAAGCCAGACACATGATTAGCCCTGTTTAATTTTGCATGAATATTGATCTGTGTGAAAACTGGGGAGGAACGAAAGTCAAAATGACCAAGGATGGCAAATCACACAGCATATTGTATAGATATATCTATATATATATGGTGTGTTATCTCCACCCAGGAACTGAAAATCAAAGATTTAACATGCAGTGTCTGACTGAAGCTTTTGAAGGGCTTGGTAAGTAGCTCTACTTGCTCTCATAGGTTTTTAATGTAATTTGAATCTCAGACAATGCACAAGCCCCTGCCCTATCTGAGGTTTGTGTTTATTGATAAGACGTTAGGAGAGAACATTAATTATCCAGTATTTTAGGCATAGCAGCATCTTGTAATTAAAAATATAAATGCTAAATATTTAGAGTCTAGAGCCCCACTGCACTTGTCAGCAGATTCCATGGTGGGTATTCCCTTTGGAATCAATTAAAAACATCTTTTACAAATCCGCTTCTTATCCTCATGTAAAAGGAATACACAAACAGCATATTTAGGCTTGGAAAAAGGGCTTTAACTTCAATTACATCAAATTAGGTAAAGATTCTTTAATAAATTGCTGAGCATGATGCCGTATGAAGATACTTAACTGAAACCTTGACGTGAGCCATTCAAAGCACTCCGTGTGTGCCATGCAATTAATTCCAGTGGGTTAGCTGGTAAGCCTTTCCCTCTCACTCGGTTTGCTCCTCCAGACCTGCTCTTTGTGCTGTGTTTAGAAGAGAGCACCATCAGGACATCTAATTCTGCAAGTGCTTGAGCATTTCAGCCTCTTATTTCTGTGACTAATGCAACTCAAAAGGTATTTGTTTGCTTTCACATTTACAGGATTATATCTGTATGTGCAGAGGTCATCAGGGCTGTTCTGGGCCTCATTTGCTTTAACTAAGTTGATTGCTCCTGGAGCACTAGCAATGAGGGAAATCATAACAACAACCTTATTTCAGATTGTTTTTTCCTCAGAGACTAGATAAGACTTTTCCCTTGTAAGTGGCAATTTCTTCCATTGGCTGGGGGGTGGGCGCAGAGGACCCATGTTCTGAAACCTGTAAAGTTCCATACTGCACACCCAGAGCTTCTGCTCTGGGCCCTGGACATCCAGGAAGCAGCCCTCAGCATAACCAAAGTGGGCTGAGGGAGCCGATCAGATATTGTCCCTCTGCTTCCTTATCCAGCATGATTGTCATTAAGGAACTCTGTGCTTTGACAGTAACCTGTAGGAACTGGCTTTAATTTCAAGATGCTGCCTCTGAGTGGAGGGTGATGCCTCCAAAAGCATGTCTGATTGCTTCAGCTCCATAAAGGTGTCCTGGCTTTGTGGAGTTGAAATCTGGGTTCTCACAGAAGATAGTTCTGAAAGGAATGAAGTTTGTCTTTATAAGGTAATTAGGCTACGGAGCACAGAATTCAATAGCTCATGCCCCTAAAGAAAGAGTCGATATAAACAAGGAATGGACATCACAGCAAAAAAAGATGAGTGGGGAGTTATGTTATAACAAAATTATGCACTGAACACAGCCTGAATCTTCAAGGTGTTAGTCCCATCAGTGTAACAGTTGCTGACTTTACACACATTTGGGGGACACTTGAAGGACAACAACAAGTGACACCATGCTTTTCAAGAAACAAGACGTAATATAGGACTGATAAATTTAATCCATTCATTAAATCAAGACTTAGAATAATAATACTCTATCAGGGTTTAGTATACCTCAGCACTAGGAAAAAGTCCTGCAGTACAAAAACTGTAGAAAAGATGTGGTCTTACAAAAGGAAAAAAGCCAACCCTTTCAAGAGTCTTCTGTTCAAGTTCTCTTGGAGCAGATGTGCTTTCCCCTAGTCTCCTCTTTTCCTGAAGGGTCAGCTGAAGACATTCTTTGCTGTCTACACACAGGATTAAGAAAATGACCTGGAAAGCAGTGACACAGAAGACCCTCTCATGGGGAAAAGTGCTGGAGGAATATCTAAAGAGTTTTGAGACTTAAACAAGCGTGCCACCGCGTATCGGCCAGTTTTGTCAAGGTCTGAACCATTGATCCCAGCTCTGGGCGCACGGGAATACTCTCAGCACTTCTGCCTGCAGGCCCCAGAAATCATTGATGATCAGATACCTCTGTTTCACAGATTCCACTCTTGTGTGTGCTGAGAGTTCTGCTTCACTACCTGCAGGTCTCACAAGCCCTGTGGGTGTATGAATGCAGAGAGCAGAGACTCATGGCCAAGGCAATTAACTAGTGAGTAAGAGGGAGAAGCTGTTTCTTCTCAGAGCTACGATAAAAGGCTTCCATATCTGGCAAAGTACAGAATCTGGTGTGACCAGACGTTTCACAGAGCAGTGCACACAATCGGAAGTTAGGACGTTGAGGTCTTTGGTCGAATTTTATCAGTGGTCCTGAGCAAATCTCCTCACCTTTGTACGCTTCAGTCCTGAATCTGTGGAAACACACCAAATGCTTTTAAAAATGCTTAGAGACCGAGTGGTGAGAAGTAGCTGGCTATCAGAATCAGGAGACTAGAAGACACATGAGGTGGTCTGATGTTTACAGATATCCTGCAACTCAGGAAATGGTGTTTGTGATTAAACACAAATTAATCTTTTGCTTATACCTTCCCACGTAGTTGTGATCACTAAGCTATTAAATATCAGCCAGTATTCTCACACAAGCAGATGTATAGCTGCTGATTTTTTGGGGTCAAAATAGTTGCCCTTTTTTGTGTTACTGTCCAACACTTGCATTTTTTATAAGCACTACTGAACATTGAGGAGAAAGGCGCTTGTACTCTGTTCTGTGCACAGAGTTCATAAAAGCTATGTGAGCACTACAGGGGAAACAAGACCACTGTAGCTGTCTTGATTGCAGCTGTTGATGCAGATATTAAAAATCATAAAATGGCATAGGCACACTCCTTTGAAGTGTTCCTCATGCAAGATCAACCTGTCTAAACAAAGATGGACATTGGAACTACAATCTGAGATGTTCTCGATAGCTATAAAAGCCAGCAGATGCAAAGAATGATCTACAGATACTTACCCTGTCTTGGACCAACAGCTAGAAACTGGGCTGTACACCCCAGTGCAAACTTCTCACATCTATGCCCCTTTAAACTAAAAGCTTTTTAAATTTGAAAATATTTTGAGGAAGAGCAACAAATACAGTTCACATGTAACACTTCAAATGAGAAAGCTGCCTCCAGTCCTTCAATATTTCTTGTCTCATATTTCTCACGTAAGATAGAAACATACATCAATTAACTATCACAGAAATATGGATCCGAATCAAGGTCTCACAAAAGTGCTGTCGAGAACATGTACTGGTGCTGTGTTTCCATTACATCAATTGCGTTAATGATAAATAACCCTCACAAAACCGAGCGGTTTGTTGACAGACAAAAGCACTAACAACGGACTATTTAGACTTTCAAATGACAGAACACTTAATTATTCCAAAATAACATTTCCCCGTTAGACTATGATCATTAAATCCATCATTCTTCAGTTTATATGCATGAAACATTTATCATGTCTTCTGCAAACAGGAGTCAGTCATCTAAATATAGATTTTTGGACCATCCTTTTCATCACAGCGTTTCATCGAAAGCCCAGGATTTCATTTATTTTCAGTTACAGAGATAAAGTGTTTGTAAACGATGTGATAAGACCATAAAGGAAAGTGGAGTGAAATCCAGCTCCATACAGAGATGATAAATACAATACCCACTTTGAACACTGGGATTATTGTGAGAGAAAAATGAGATATCGGAAGTCAGCGGCTATGTTTAAGATAAGAGCTTCTTTCTCCTGTGAATTTTTCATTAAAGTCAGGGTCCAATAAAGAATTATCGGAGCGATTCCATTTTTTAAAATAGCCCTTACAGACATCAAACTGAAAAAAGCCAAATGGAAAACAACTGGAATTAAAAGGAAGCAAGTTCTGTGTTGCTCTACCTTTCCTTTTGCGCAATCACTAAAGGGCTGATTTTCAGTTACTGGAACAGCCTGGAAACAGTCCTATTGCATTACAGTGGGCTCTCATCAGGGGACACCTGATTTGCAAATACTGTCTTTGCAAAGACAGCCAAACCAGAGTCCCTTTCTTCAAACAATATTTAAGCTGGGTGTTTCTGGGTGTTTCCAACAGAAGCCTAAGTTTTCAGTTCAAAACCTTATTTGGCTTATACACGAGTAGGACATTTGTAAGGGCACCCAATCTGTACCACTCAGTGGTCTTGGCTTCGCCTTGCACGAGTTCACTGGGGCAGGATTTGTTTCTTCCCCTGCGCCCAGCCCTTCACTCTTTTGTTCTGTTTGTCTGAGTGGCGGCTTCTCTCCAAATCTCCACAACTGCACCCGAGCCTGTTCGAACGATTGCTTTTATTTTTGTAATCTAAATCTTAACTATCATAATGAAAATGCGCTAGAGCAGCTCCTGTGGGACTTGTTTTTCACAGACTGCAGAGCAGAGGGCTGTCTAATCTTCTTTGCCAAGGTGAAAATGTAATGTCTTTCATATGCTTTTTCTTACTGCAACTCTATAGCATGTGAACTTCTTTCTTGTTTCTACCTGTGGTTTTGTGGGTTTCTTCCTTGATAAACAAGATCTAAAGGAGAAAACTAAATAATGGATGTAAAGAATGTTCTTGGCTTCTGTACATGCCTACAGGTGTCCTTTCATCACACTCATTTGGCTGGCAAGGTGGGAACGTGATTGCGACCCGAGGGTTAGCTTGCATAATAGAAGAGATTCAAAATACGGCACAGAAAGGGAAGCAAATGTTATGTTCCACATACAGCATTTCTAGGTGGCCCTTTTTACAGGCCCATCTGGAGATTTAACACATACCTCTATCGCACCACAAACTGTATTAAGAGATTGTTGGGGTTACAGAATTGCCAAAGTAGAAAGGGACTGACTTGGAGGTCATCTTGTTGAACCATTTCAGCAGAGGCAATGATTTAAAAGTGAGGAAATACTAGTATTTCCTCGAGTGGTGGGTATAACCTTACCTTGTTCTTCTTCTCCACATGCATTGAAACAGAACTTCCACTACACGTGTTGAACACTTTTTTCCATTTGCCCCCCATATTATTTAATGCACTGGATTCAGAGAGTTCACAGAAGAAGAATTAGGTGCTGATCGTTCGTTAAGCTGACTCATTTCCCTTTGTAATGTCTCTAAGCTTTTTGTTTATAATACACACTACTCAAACTTTTATCATCAACCAAATCATTACACTTCCTCCTTTGTGCTTATATCATGATCAGAGGATGAAAGCCCGTTGAGATACTTTGACTTCTAGATCTCATTTTCAGTGCTTATAAACGTGTAGATTTCTACCTCACTTCCTCACTCTGGAATTCTTGAAAGGACAGTGTTGATTTGAGCACTTCCTCACTCCTGAATCCTTTAGAGGTTAGTGATCTTTCTATGTGTTTACTATTCAATTCCTTAAACTTGTTTGGAAGATATTCTGTTAGCAGTACCCAGGTCCAGAGGGTTTAGCAAAGTTCAGGCCAAAGCAGGTGACTGCTGTAGTCATACAGTAGTCTTTGGGCACGTCTTGGTGTGTCCTCTTGAAGACGCTAGGCACTTGATGTTTTACAGCTTCACTGCGAGGTAAAAAGAAGAGAATAAACTCAAGAGAATAAACTTAAACACACTAATCCATAATGCAGGCTCTTCCCACACCCCATTGCAAATGCTTCTGTCCTTGCTGTTCCTTGTTGCCCTTCAGAAGATCTGGATTCTAGTACTCCTGATAGGTGGGTCTATAGGGTTATCATGCCTGATTTGTGCAGGATGCGTATGGATTACCATTCTAGCAGCCTGACACTGTACGTACGGATGTATACGCGCGCGCGCGTGTGTGTATATATATATATCTAATGATATGTGAGCATTCTCCACGGAGAAGGCAAATACACACTGTGCATAGCCGCGTAAGCAGACAGCATGCGTACAGCATATAGAGTATTTGGAGAATTTACATTTTGGCATAAAAACAGTGCATAAGAAATTAGGTTTTTTAGGAGATTACAGCTGGGTCAGATTTCCACAAGAGTGACAGAAGACAAGTCTTGACATCAAAGTGATTTCCTTATGGAATTTCAAACTTTAGCTCCGAAGCTCAGACACGTTAGAGTCTTTCAGCGTGATGGTTGCAAGAGTTCTTAACAGGACTACCAGGATGTGTTTTCACTAACTAAGTTCTTGGAATTATCTGAGCTATTTTAGTGAAAACTTTCCAATTTAGTTAGAGACAGGCATCCACCATGGAAAATTTAAGCTGTAACGGTGAAATTTTGGCAAACTCTAAGTAATGGGAAGGAAGATCTTGTACATGAGTGCTAGCCAATCGCAGCTAAAGGCATTACTTCTCCTGTTACGGATGCACACAGACACGAATAGCTAACACTTTTGCTCCTGCTGCGCTTGTACATGCACATTATATATGCACATGTACAACAGGGAATTAGCCTAATAGTTTTTCATGCAGATGGCAATCAGAGAGACACAGCTTTATGTGGACCAGAGGCTTGTGCTCTTTAGGCAGAATCCTGAGGTTAAACACAAACTTCCAAAGCCTCCAAATTTTTTTCACATAAAATTAGAGTTCATGAAAAGTGTCAGCCCGATGCCTGTTAAGAAAGAAGTTCTTTGTTCGAGTATGGCACGCGGTGACACAGACAGCAGCAGCCCAAGCTTCCTATTAGAAGCCTCATCCTTGACCTGGAGTAGGGGGGAGGTGAAAGGTTAGTCCATTCTTCATGCTCGTTCAATATTTTCCTTCTCTGTTGAGTGCCAGAAGAGTATCAGTTACTGCCAGTTGTGTGCTGCTTTTCTGTAATGTGGAGTCTTGTCCATTAAGAATTGGAATGAGGCCACAAAACCATCTCATTCAACCTGTTGGAAAGTCATCTTGATGGCGATGGCTCTTCTTTCATTTCCACAATTGCTGGATTTGAAACAGGTACCTGGATTTAATGTACTTCATTACTGGAGTCACATAGCTCCCCAACTTTTCATTTGTGTTTGGAGAGGAGGCATCCAAGCAGGAGCTCTCTCTCCTAATACTGATAAAAGAGAATGGTAATTGCAGTCTTTCTGTACAGCCAAATGCCTGGTAAATCTCTGCTTTTCTAGTCAGGACCTTGTGCGAGAAAGGTCACTAAACATTATTCAGATGAAATTGCCCCAGTCAGACAGTGTGCGCACGCTCTTGATACCCACTGCAGCAACCTAATTTATGGGATGCTGCAGTGAGAAACGGGCTGCGGTGGTGCCAGTGTAACAGTATCTTAGCAGCAAATAAACATACTGTGAGAAACCCTTCCTTTCAAAAACAATGTAAAGGAAAGACATTCAATCCCTTGGGCCATTTCTTTTCAAAGCATTTGCATTCTACAATACTTGAGAGGTTCTCAGAGCATCGCATGGGGGACATGGACAATTGCCATTTACAAGCTAATTAGTTTTGCACATGCATTGCACTGCCAACATCTCAGACACTTTGCCCTTCCTATCACTACTTTTTGGTCTGTATGCATCTAAGTTATCGTAAAATCACAGAGTTGCATTTTAAAGCTAAGGCTTTATGAAAGCAAGAATGCTGTACTGCTTTAACTTTAGCTATTTTCTGACTGGATATAGCTAACCCTTCTGCAGAAAGCGACCAAGGGTGTCCTAGAGCTCCCCACGCACAGGCGTTCTGCAGTCATTCCTCTGGCTCTCTACATTCTTCCCCATGGTCCATGTTTAAGACCTGCCTTTCTCAGCTCCCTCACATGCATGTGTGGCAGCACTGGGATTTCACAGTCTTCCCCTTCAAACTCTTTGCCTCTGGAGCAAGAGCAGGGACAGTGATAGACAATTCAGAACGAAGTGGCTGGTGATCACAAAGAAAGTTCTCTCTGCCCACATGAGGACTCCACCCCAGTGTGCTGCTGAAGATGGGAAGGCTGTGCTGGGGAAGTACGTGCTTGCCCTGTTTCTGCACTCTCGTATGAGCTATAGGACAGCTAGGAATACTCCCAGTTTGGTTCGGCTCAGCTGGGTTTGGTTTCCTTACTGCTCGGTTACTGCACTGATGATACCAGCAGCACCTTTGTAAGCACAAGCCCAACTTGTGGTCAAAGCATTGCGCACCATGAGAGGCTGAAATTTGGATCCACTAATTAGTGAGGGACTCAAATCATGGGGTTCAAATCTGATTCCAGAGTCCTCTGGAGTTTCAAGTTACTCAGGTCTATGGTTTTGGCTCTGGCTCATCTGTCCGAACCACAAAGTGAAGCTGACAAATGTCTCTCTCAGGCAGCTGCCATGAAGGACCGACTATCATTACAAAGAAGACATGAAAATACAAAGGGCCTTAGTCACTTGTGTAGGGTCTAGTTTCCAGTAATGCTCTACGAAGGCTGCCAGCATTTTGGAGAAAAGACCCTGCAGCACAAATCTTACTAACCAAACCAAACAAGGAACAAAGCAGCCTCGTTTCGCACTCCCACCAAAGTCAGGGCAGAGCTCCCACTGGCTGCACGGGTGCGGGATCCAGCCTTGCAGTGTGAAACACGAGCACTTCCCATTAATTACCCGGTCAATTAGTTTCTGGGGGTTTTCATTCAAGAACATATCCCCGTTCAGCGCACCATTTATGCACAGAGTTTAATATGATTTCAAACAGAAATAGATTTAAACCTGCTATTTTTCCTGAACATAAACCCTTCTGAATAGCAATTAGAAGTATGATGAATTTAAAGCCCAGTACACCCGAGGACCTGACCACCTTCGTAACAGACTGACTATGCCCTGTTCCAGAGTGCGAACGATAGAATACCTTCTGCTGAGCACCAAGCCTTCACAAGGACACGGTGAAGCAGAATTTACTTCTCTTTTAAAAGATGAGAGCTACCTTGTGCGCAGTGCTCACTAGCTGCTCGATTCAGCTAAGATGCTTGTGAGCCAAAACCTCTGTAGCCTCAAGTGAACCTGTATGTGATAAGAGCATCCTTACAGAAGGTGAGAGAGGTGTCGCTGGTGTGCTCTTAATTTATGACCTTGCTTACTGTTTAGAAACGTGGTAGAGCAACGTTACTGGTGATTGCCTTGCTGATCAAAGGCGGCACGTAAATCCCAGCGCAGTACTGTCATGAGAGTGAGCCAGAAGCTATGGACAAAGCTGAACACAGCTCATTTTTCCTAGGCTTCTCAGAGATCATGCTGAGCTTAAAAAAATGATGTGTATTGAAACATATACATTAATTAATTAGGTAATTAATTGATAGAACACCCTGTACTGGATTCCGAGTTATTTTCGCTTCTAAAATGTCATTTATGCTGTGCCAATGATTAGTTTTTATTTAGTTTGCTCTTTTTTAGTTCAGCGATCACGTAAAAGCTTTTAATTTTCTTCTGTCTCCCTTCACTGCCAACGCTGCTCTGTGTAACCCAGACTTCTCAGCAAACATTGCCACGCATGCCAGTACTCTGCTGTTTAATTTCAACTGCAGATTCAGTAATGCTAATCTAGTTTGGTACCTCAGGTCCTCATTCTCAAAGGTGTTTACGCACAGAACCCCTGCGAGGGTCTTGGCTTTGTTGCTTTGTAGAGATGCTAGCATTCCCACAGGTGCTAACACGGCAATGGCAAGCGAACAACTAATGCTGCTGCCGCTGTACTTACCTAAACTATTACAAATTGCGTTCTTTCAGTGTAGAAGATGATTATTAATCATCCCATTCAGTTCTGTGTTACATGCAGCTAAATAAGGGACACAATGGGCCCTTTGTGATTACTTACCCTGACTTCAGTTTCAGAGCCAAACACATTGTGACCTTACACGGATTTTGGGTTTCTTAAGCGGACTCCGCTACTATATGAAGGACAAGAGAAGAAAATGTTTTCATAAGATTTTTGACATTAGTTAACCCTAATGAAGTCTCTCTCCTAGAGCAGTGGATAAAACGTGCAGCAAGTACATAAGGGTATAGTAATTAGCGCGTGTTTCAGACTAACAAATGAACTCTTTCTGTCAACACAGAAAAGGACAGAAGAAGGGTAAATCAACAAGAATTCTCTACTTATGCAGACTGTAAATAATTAAAAAATAATCTGCTGTCTTAAATGCTACAGATTATGAAAAGAACTGAAATACTCCGGCCTGTCCTCATGATTGTGCACTACGTTATCACCACCCAAAGTCCTCTAACTGATGACCCAGCTCTCATCCTCCACCGCCTGCTCCCCAAATCTGTTGCATTGCCTCATTTTCTCTTGCTTAATTAATGCCGGCGCTAAATTTAGACTTGCCACAGCCTGAAAGGACAATTTACAATCTATGAATTCCTGTATTAGCACTAATGGAAACAGAGCTGGGGGAAGTATTAATCTAAATTTGAGCATTAGTTTAGGGTCATATTTTTCTCCACCGTGCCCGGTGTGTTTGCGAGCAGGTGAAGAGCTCGTACGGATAATAGACTTCGAGTAGCGGATTTCCCGCCGTTCAAATTCTAATTGCCTGCAGAAACGTCGCGCTTTGCCTGGTTCAGGCAGGGGCATTTGTGGCTCTGCCTTCGGGGGGGATGCAGAAAGATGCATTGGCCCAGAAAACAAAGCCCAGGGTTTTGGTGTTAGACTTTCCAGAAGGGTACAACACACCTTAATAAATAGCTTTAGCACTTAAGGCAGAGAAATGTGTACCCCCTCTGCCAGGGGCCAGTTGAGATGGGAGGCAAGAGAAGACAATCCCTCTGCTTCACACAGCAGGCACTCAGGTGCAGGAGGTGAGAGGTGCCGTTTCTGTGTCCTCTCACCTCCTGCCTGAACACTGATCTTGTGTAGTCTGGCCCATAAAACCTATTTCTTGAGAACCTGGCCCTGCATCGTGAGGTATCTTGAGAGAATCAAGCCTTCAGAGGTTCAACATCTGATAAATTCTGCCCCTAGGCAAGGAAGTGAATGGCTATTTAATCTTTTCTGCAGCTGCCCTGAGAATGTATGCAGAGCAGCACAAGAGGAGAGAGACAAGCATGAGAGGTAAATGATGACACAGAGAGGAAAGGGTTCAAGCTCTTAAATTACTGGACTTAATGAGGAGCTGTGGGATGGCTGTGGGCCAAAAAGAAAGGACCACGTAAATAGTAGGGGAGATACTGATGACTGAGAGTCCTGATAGATAAGACTCATACAAGTGCCTTGAAAAAATTGAAGAGGTTAGGTGGGGAGAAGAATGTGCTGGAGAGATAAAGCCCTGAAAGCAGATTTAGAAAAGGTAACACTGCCGGGGGACCAACAGGAGAAGATGTGAGTAAAGGACAAAAAGTGAAGTGCACTGAGAAAAGCCATGCACAACACAGAGAAAAGCTGCTAAGGGAGGTACACAAGCATTCCAGACAGGGCAATCCAGGGAGCACCACTGAGGGGGCTTCTCATGAGGCACAGAAGATATAAAAAGTCACGTTGTCTCCTGCTAGTGGTTCAAACCACAGGATCACAATCATCAGGAACTGGAAGAGACTTCGAAAGATCATCTAGTCCAATCCCCCTGACACAGCAGGATCATCTAGATCAAGTCACACAGGAACACGTCCAGGTGGGTCTAAAATGTCTCCAGTGAAGGAGACTCCACAACCTCCCTGGACAGCCTTTTCCAATGCTCTGTCACACTAACTGTCAAGAAGTTGTAATCACCTTCCTATGAAACCTCCTTGGTTCCAGCTTACACCCATTGCCCCTCGTCCTATCACTACATGACACTGAGAAGAGCCTGGCTCCATCCTCCTGATACCCACCTTTCACATATTTCTAGACATTAATGAGGTCACCCCTCAGTCTCCTCTTCTCCAAGCCTGTCCAGATCTCACTGAATGGCAGCACAGTCTGCTGGGGTGTCGGCGACACCACCCAGCTTTGTGTCATCAGCAAACTTGCTGACAGTGCATGCCAATCCCTCATCCAAGTCATCAATGAATAGATTGAACAGGACCGGTCCCAGCACCGATCCCTGGGGCACTCCACTAGATACAGGCCTCCAACTAGACTCTGTCCCACTGACTACTACTCACTGGCTTCTATCCTGCAGCCAGTTCACCACCCACCTCACTACCCAATCATCCAGGCCACACTGTCTCAATTTGGCTGTGAGGATGCTGTGTGAGACTGTGTCGAATGCCTTACTGAAGTCAAGATAGATCACATCCATGGCTCTGCCATCATCCATCCACCTGGTTATGCCCTCATTAAAGGCTGTCAGGTTGGTCAAGCATGACTTTCCCTTTGTGAAGCCATGCTGACTGTCCCTAATGACCCTCCTGTCCTTGATGTGCCTGGAAACAGCCTCTAGAACAAATTGTTCCATCACCTTTCCTGGGATGGAGGTGAGGCTGACAGATCTATAGTTACTTGGATCCACCTCGTTACCCTTTTTGAAGACTGGAGTGACATTTGCTACCCTCCAGTTCCTAGGCACCTCTCCTGATCCTCATGACTTAGAAAAGATGATGGAGAGTAGCCTAGCAATGACTTCCACCGTCACCCTTAGCACACGTGGGTGCATCCTACCCAGGCCCATGGATTTGTGTACGTCCGGTTTGATCAACTTATCCCTAACCCAGTCCTCATCAACCAAGGGAAACTCTTTTCTTGTCTCAGCTTCTTGTGGGGACTCAGCAGTTTTAGGTTTGCTATCAAGACAGCTCCCAGAAGTATAGACAGAGGCAAAGAAGGTGTTGAGTGTCTCTGTTTATTCTGCATTCTCTGTCTCCAGGGCACCCACCTCATTCAACAGGGTCCTACATTGCCTCTAAGTTTAGTTTCACCTGCGATGTATTTGAAGAAGCCCTTTTGTTGCCCTTGACCTCTCTCGAAAGGTTTAATTCCCAGGAGGCCTTGGCTTTTCTAGTTGTGTCCCTACCCAGGATATAAAACTATGGTTTGAGTCTCATCACAGAAAGAAGAGTGTTAATTTGTTTATTAATAGTGGACAACATTCTTCTAAGCTACATAGTTCTCATATAACTCAGTGTGGGTGCCAAGTCCACTAAAAAACAGAGGGTGGTGTCCCGGGTCCCTCCGAAGTGTCGTGATCCTTGTGTGTATCATTAGCACAGCCTTTTACATAGAGGTTACACTGAATGCAACAGCCACGCAGGTGGAAATACTCTTCCTTACTACAAATTCAGAGAAGCAGTGAAAGTCCATTTACTATTACAGCAAGAAAATTCACAAATAGTCTCCCATCACTGACCGACTCGTTTTTATGCACTACTGAGAATTAGCTGTCGTGCACAGAAAACACGTTCATGCTACAAAACCCCGCTGTCGTTTGCCTCAACGGTCTGTGCTCAACGGTGTTCAAAACAACAGTTCCGTGTGCAACATCCCCTCTTCTTTTTCCCCCTGAAGAGTAATCTTAGGCCTTTTCAGGTAGTTTTGTTAGCTCAATGTTAACTGAGTACTTTTGGCTAAACCTTTAATACGCTCTCATTTGGGAGACACCACTCCTTCTCAGCTCTCTGTGCCTGAGCTTATACATATTCCATTGGTTTTCTCAGTCTCAAAAGAAGTTTTTGATATTTATTGTGTATTTTTTTATGCTACATCTCAATCATCCAGAAGCTGAATATCCAGAAGTTTGAGAGTTTACAACTTTTACTCACCATGATTAATATTTTTTAAAAAAGAGATTGATGCCACATAGAAGTGGCTCCTTATCTACAGTTTGCAGGGGGGAAAAAAGTGCAGGGAAATAAACACAGCAATCTGTTAAATTATGGGTAAGGAATGCACTTTTTAATGGACATTTATAAAAACAATGAGCAAAGCATCAAAGAAACTTTGCTTTGAATTCTAACAGAGGACACAGACTACTTCCCTCAGTTTCCCCTATCACAGTACACACAGAAATTAGTCTTTGAAGATTTGTGGTCACATTTTGCACTGATTTTTCTTTTATTATTCCACGGGAAATGGATTTCTGCTTAGAAAGGGGTGTCTCCATGTCCATCTGAGTTTATAAATCCTTGACAGCAGTTTCTGTACCACCTCTAGGTTTATGGAGTTAGCAGGTGCTTGCAGAATGAATTGCAGACAGTAGAGTTCTATACAAGCAGCAGTGGATGTCTCATCGTGTACTTGTCCAACCACAAGGTTTTCACACTGCCTGCAGATACTGGCTGTGGATGCACTGGCTAAAACTGGGTACACACAGGACTGAAGCAGTGCCTGCTGATGAGCCAGACAAGCAGCCAAAACAGTCTATGCCTCGTTAGATGGCTGAGTTTCTCTTACGCATTAGTCTCAGATGCCTTGGGTGGTTAACCAAAGGGAAGAAACCCTACTCTTCTAACTCTTCTTGCTGCAGGTGGGAATCTGTGTCTTCTTCCTAGGTTAAAACTTGGCCTTGCCTCTGCATGGAATCAGCACCTCCACCCCTTATTGGTGAATTTCCTGTGTGTGGGACAGCACATGAAAACATTTCCAAGACTTTAGTTTGTTCAGTTTATTGCTGCCATAGGCCACAAAGAGGGCATTGCATCAGCCTCAGCACGGCTCAGCGTTTCCCATCCTTGGCCCTGATCCCTGGAACTACTGACAACTCTTGTTGCTGCTGTCTTGTAAACTGCCTGTCCATAGCCCACGACACCCACAGGGATCCTGTAGTTTTGCAGATGTCATCCAAGGAATGGCTGGCAAGTAGTTGCACAGGGCTTTCTTAATGCGAGCTCTCTGGTTTGGGTAGGCACAGCTGACCTCGTAGTTTTGCTTTCTTTGACTGAGCAGCCTGCAGGTTAACTTTGGACAACCAAGCAGCACAACCATTTGCACACCTGGCCTGCATTCTGGCCTCTGTGGATGCTCAGCAAAGGTTGGTCCCTAAAGCAACCGTGTGAAGTGGCTACAGCAAACTGTGGAACGAGGACACAGCTTACCGGAAGGGCGTCCGTTAAAAGGTGTCTAGCTTGCTTTGTTTTGGCACACGTACCTCCAGTCTTGATGCTTTTGCCATAAAAGAGATCCAAGAAGGGAGGTTTTCCCCTGCACCATGGGCAACCAGGTGGTTTCCCCATGGCTCCACATCAGTTGTGCCAGGGGCTGGCAGTGAGCACCAATCTGGTGTGGACAAGGAGCAGATGACTTGAGCCAATGGAGCTGTGGTGTGCTGCCCTGATTGCCAGGGACCCGAGAGCTTTGGTAAATCCATTGCTCATGTGGCAAAGTACACTGCTAACAGATCCCAGCACTGTTTAGAGTAGGAAGTTTATTTTTCCTAGAATTGCTTTTGTTTTCTTGTTCCATTATTCTTATAATTTTTCTTCTGTTTCCTTTCAACATGATTGTTTTTCAAATCCTAAACAAAGGAGTAAGACAAATTATTCTGCAGCAGTGTACGAGTTGGCACAGATGAACAGAAGAAGCCATTATGATTTGTCAGGGAACTACTTATTTAGGACTTTTGAAACCACTGATAATTGACTTACTAGAATAAAAGAGCTGTGCTGGAACTGATGGAGTCTATTGTTTAAGTACTTAACCACATTTGTTGCGAGTCATTTAAAAAATGTTATTGACCCCAGTTAAACTATTACAGGCATAAAGGAATGATGAAATTGTGAGGTGCAATGGTGCTATTTAATAGACTCTTACTAAACTGACTACATTAATACAGATTTGAAGACTGAGGTGGCGTAGGGGTAGTTAATCGCAAATCTAAACCCCCAGTGGCAAACACCGTCAGTAACAGAGGCAGCTGGAGACTGGAAAAACCAGATTATAATATGCAAGGCACTCGGCTGTGTCAGCCTGACAGCCTCTCTGTCTGCTCCACAGGACTCCTGTGAAGGTTGCCATGGGCTCAGATCCATGTGTCCCTGATGCATATTCAATACCAGACCCCATCTCACTCCCCAGAACAGGGTAAGTTCTGCAGACATACAAGACTGACACATGCACAGAAGCAGCCATGTCAGCTGGAGCAGGGAACTGGATGCCTGGTGATATCCAGGGACCTGGGTGTCCCTGGGAAACATAGCAATCCTCAGAAGGCATTTGTACATCTAAATCTTAAAATCTGAGGACCTTGTCAAACTGCTGAGCAGTCTAATCACAGTGGTTGCTGATCATGGAGGCAGATTTGTGCTGGGTTTAACACAGCTGCAGCGTGGCTGCTGCATTAAGGATCTCCGAAGCTCCTTTCTAGTTCAGTGGTTAGGACACCCTTCTGGGAGTTGAGAAATAGAAATCTGACTAGCCCCCTCCTGAGAAAGGCACTGAACAGTCTCCTACATCCCATGCCACTTACTCTGAGATGGAAAAGGATGTCTCTATGGTGGGAACTGACTGTGCTTTTTATTAGGAAAAAGGGAGAGTCCATTGCTTTGCCTCCTTGGAGATGCAAATGCAGATAAGGACTGATGGGTATATTCTTTTCCAGGTTGTCTCAGACAGGATGAAGTACAGAAGCCCAGCAGGTCTTGGGAGCAGCTGATCTATGAGACTTATGCTCAAGTGCTCCCACAACCAGTCTGTACATTTGCAAGACTCGCAGCCCTATCTGCATGGGCCATTTTTACCATGATGAGCCACCCTCCTGATCACCATGCATGCTGTGGACATAGCCAGGGGTTCCGTGCTGCTCGGTTGCTGCTCTGACTTGGTTACTGGGCATTGGGAAAACTTGTTTCTAATCTGATTGTGTGCACAGTCCTGAAATTGTACTTGAGCAGAATTTCCAGTTGGAAACAATTTCTGTTTGAGGGTTTAAAGAGTTCCTGTCTCTGCCAAAATGTGCATTAAAACACTGAAAAAATGCTAACAATTTCTTTTTGAGAATTGTAACCTCTTCCTTGCAGGACCTTTGTGACTATTGCAACAGTGAAAGAGCTGAGGAAGATAACAGCACACTGTGGCAATTCCAAGTTCCGACGGTAAAATGGAAACCGCACTCAAAGTTTGAAAATGTTCATGGAGCCGCGCGTGAGTGTTGACCATGTCGTCAGCTACAACTAAGGAAAAGAGAGAGCCATCTTCTTCGAGTCTGCGTCATTGCACTGGGCACAGAAATAAAGGAATTAAGAAGTTGGGTTTTATCTTTACTGTGTTGGCACAAATCTGACTCACTTTGCTGGCTTCAGTTGAATTGCTCAAGACATAATCAGAAAGAAGAAGGTAATTTACTTTATTTAGATTTCTACCTACACTAAACAAAATAAATGTCAGTCTCCAGCTTTGGATGCCCTTGATTGCATTTAAAGAATATAAAATAAAATTGACTGGCTCCAGTGATTATCTCTAGATCATGATACCTCCATAGAATCATAAACACAACAAAAATGTAATTAGTCCCACCAACAAAACCACTAACTGTGTTGCTCGCTGGAAGTGAACTTGTCCTCTTCTGTGTGACAATGCCAATGCCACGCGTTAAGTCTTGGACTCTTGACGTAGTGAAAGCAGTGTTCATGGAGGAGGAAATTTGTCTGTCAAAGACAGTAAAGTTTGATTAACTTCATAGGCTGTCAGAGACAGAAAAAACTGTAGTGTTACTATGAACAACTTGGGAGCCCTGTGCAGATGGATTCTGCTGACAGTCTAGAGGCAGGTTTACCTACATGGAAGTAAACATGCACCTGATTCTTAAAACTGGATGCAAAGTAAAGCAAACAGATATCAAGAACATGAAGATGTGGTGCAAGAGGAAATCATAGAATCATTAGGGATTGGAAGGGACCTCGAAAGAACATCTAGTCCAATCCCCCTGACACAGCAGGATCACCCAGACCAAGATCACCTAGACCAAGTCACACAGGAACACATCCAGGTGGGTCTTGAACATCTCCAGAGAAGGAGACTCCACAATCTTCCTGGGCAGCCTGTTCCAGTGCTCTATCACCCTCACTGTGAAGAAGTTCCTTCTCAGATTGATGTGGAACCTCCTATGTTCCAGCTCACACCCATTGCCCCTCATCCTATCACTAGATGACATTGAGAAGAGCCCGGCTCCATCCTCCTGACACCCACCCTTCAAATATTTATAGACATTAATGAGGTCACCCCTCAGTCTTCTCCAAGCTAAAGAGACCCAGCTCCCTCAGCCTCTCCTCATAAGGGAGGTGCTCCCCCTCCTTCATCATCCTCATTGCCCTATGCTGGACTCCCTCCAGCAGGACTGTGTCCTTCTTGAACTGAGGAGCCCACAATTGGACACAATACTCCAGAGGTGGTCTCACCAGAGCAGATGGTTACACTGAGATGAGAGATCAAATCTATTCTGGGGGAACAGATCCACCCCATATCTTGTGAAAACTTATCTGACAAAGACATCTGTGAAACCCCGAAAGACCTGTTTCCACTACAAGAGTGAGAATGAAACATGAGGAAGAAGGTAAGAGAGAGCACTAAAGAAAATAACAATTAAAAAGACACTTCCCTTTTCCAAAATCTTGCTTTTTTCCCCCTTTTTCTCCTTCTCTGCTGTGGGATTTTGTTTGTTTGTTGTATTTCACTGGAAGGAACAGTCTCTTAAAGACCCCTCTTTGTGCATCTGGGGTGGATAACGGGTGTTTCTTACGGAATTATCCTCAGATCAGCCAGAATTCATTTGTACATAAAATAATCATCAAAACAACATCACACAGAGTTGAAAGGTAGAATAATTTTCTGTCTGTCTTGTCTTCTTACTTCTGTTAAATACAACCTTTGCCCAGCATTTGCAGTTAAGTCCTAATTACAAGTATTGGGTTTTATTGTTTATTTGCAGGACAGTTTTATGTAAATGTATTAAAATGTTTATGCAAATAAAACCCAGCCCTTAGGCTGTCAGATTTGCAAATATTGTATTTTGCAGCACAAAAGGCTACGCACCTCTGGCCAAGAGTGAATTTTTACAGATAATAGCATTATCTTAAGTAGTGGCACTCCAGTGTTGCTCAGGACTATTTCTTAGCATTAATTAGCGAGGGACACATTAGTTTGGAAAAATGACAAGCATAAATTCAAGCAGAAATTTTAACCTTCAGCTTCTAAATCTCTCTGCCCCAGACATTTCTCCAGTCCTCTGTTGAAGCCAGAGAGTGAAACAGCTTTTGGCTGACTGCTGGTGTCCCACGTCAAAAGTACTACGTGATCTAGGGCAAAACATCTACAGGTTCAATGTTGTTGTGCAGACGTTGTGACATCTCTTACTGTTGCACAGACAGCTTGGTGGCACAAGAATAAGAAGCTCAATGAGATTTCTCTGAAGGAGTGCATGGTTAAGGGTGAAAGAGAAGCTTCAGAAGAGGGTAGGGAGGGATTGGAAGTACCTTCATGAGCTCTCTAAAATGTTTATTGAATGTTGAGTTCCACTAAAAGATACAGCTTAAAGGACATACCTAGTGCTCAGAGGCAGAGCAGACAACCTTTGTGGGACCAGAACAATATCCCCTGAGAGACACATCAGATAGAAGAGGTAGCAGAAGAAACACAAAACCAGCTGGGACACTGTCAGGTTACCTTATGGTTCCCACAAAACACAACTGCTCAACCTGTTGAAGTTTTCACCTCTAAAAATTATGTGAATAATAACCATAATAATCTGAAATCTCTCAGTAGGTGCTAATTAAACAGTAGTATATTATTTGCTGCCTGCTAAATATTGGCAGAGATGTAAGGAATCTATTAATCAGAGGACACATTACTATATCTGTTAGTTATATTAATTCTACAGTTGTTTTACATGTGATCTATCAGGCTATAAATTCTACCAAAAGCTTTAAAAACCTGATTATTTAAGCAAGCTTACAAGACTGAGTAAGGTCCCATCTCTTGAAGTTAACTGTCATGTGACATTAGAAGTGGCTTAAATTCCAACTCAGATATTTTTGTTAGTGATATTTTAAGGCCACCTACTGTTAATTCATTTCCATAAATCTTGGTTTAAAAGTGCTCCTTTTGTACCTAAGGGCTTCAAAAACAAAGCCGCTGCTGATGTGTTCTCCGCTCAGGTAAAAATCCTAAACCTGCCTGGATGTGTTCCTGTGTGACTTGGTCTAGGTGATCCTGCTGTGTCAGGGGCATTGGACTGGATGATCTTTCGAAGTCTCTTCCAATCCCTAATGATTCTGTGACTCCATGTCCTTTTTCTTGGGGACATATGGTTTAGTGGTGAACTTGGTAGAGCAGGATTAACAGTTAGAGTTGATGATCTCACGGGTCTTTTCCAACATGAATGAGTCTATGAGTCTAAGTTGAATGCATTGAAATTCCACGTGTGAGAGAGAAGGAGTTTTCTCCTACCTCTTCGATTTGTTATCAGCAGGGAAGTTTTAACAAATGCAACTCAATAGATCATATAATAAAACATTCATTTATTTAGTTATTTTGGGAAGGAGAAAGCTCAAGGAAAAAGTAAACACAAGTATATTGGTAAATTCTGGAACTGTGGCAGAAACAAAAGGGGAAATTGTGCCTGGGAAGGAAGGCTAGAGAAAGGACCAAAATCCTTGACAAGTTAAAACCAAAATCACAACAGAAAAGCTAAAAATATTTAGAGAAACTAGTCTTTAGTGATCTGGTTCCTACTCAAACCTGCAAGAATAAGAAAGCTAGTCTAGTTTCAAGATAGTGTTATGAAATAAAAGGAATATCTGTATAAGGTGGTTGCGGAAAGGCTGACTGGATCATTCCCAGATCACAGTCGTTCCTTGAAGGGAATGAGGTGGAGAAAATGTTTCAGTCCAATGAGTCGATGAAAGAATTTTAAAATAAGTTCATATACTTAATAAAAACAAATCATTAGAACTTAGCATTGTCTCTAGAATTCCAAAGAAAATTAAATAAAAATTGTTGAACTGCTAACTGACACTTGTGATTACTGTTTGCACAGGTCTACTTGCCAGAGGAAATCATCTGGGAAGCATGGCATCAAACTCTGAAGACAAGCTCCACTCCTGATCCTGGGAATTATGAATCAGTAAGCTGATTTCCACCAAACAAGAGAAATGAAAAAGCTTGGTAGTGAATCCATTCAGCAAAGCAGTGAGGAATGTAACAGTGAGGAGCAGGCTTTGACAAAAGCCGTAGTTGTATTAGAGTTGAGTAAAGAATAAATGAGCCCGTGGATAGGGCTGATCCAGAGGATATAACGTGTGTGGATTTTCAAAAGGCATTTGACAGAATCTCCTTTAAGGAAACTAAGCTAAGCACTCATGGGATAACAGAGGAATTTTTCTTATGGATTAATTTTTCTTATGGGTGATCAAAGACAGTTAGAAACAAATGACATGTTTGTAGAACGGAGAAATGAAATGGAGATGGGTTAGGTACCCAAAAATTTGCAAAATCTTCTTACGATCAGGACTGGGACAGATGTATGGGCTGCATGGTCTGGATCTGAAAACGAGGAAGAACACGTTGTCAGTCAGTGTTAAACCTCTACATCACACAGACATTTTGGCATAGTCTGTTTTAAAGTTGACTCATGGGAGCTACACAAGGATCTCACAGTCATGAGGAGCTAGAGAATACCTGAACTTCTCGGCATAAAATGCGGTGTCAGCAGGGAAGCGTGCACAACAAGTCAGGTCTGCTTTGGGTACCCGGTGATAGGTTATGAACAGGTTTTTGTGGTGTGTAATTGGTTCTGTGGCTGTATCAGCACAATGCTCAACAATAGTGAAAGAGGTGAACAGATCTCCACCCGCCTGAACATAGTGGCCTGAAGGATGGGGGCTAATGGCGACGAGTTGCCGCTGCCGCAGTAGGTCCCCTCCCAGGTGCCCTTGCAAAACAGACACGAGGCTCTGCAGGTGGGAAGTACCATCAGCAAGGGTGATAGTTCTTACAGCTTGGCAGGATCACCAGGCTTAGTTCCACATCAACCTGAGAAGGAACTTCTTCAGTGAGAAGGAACACCTTCACCCTTCAGGTGAGGGTGACGGAACACTGGAACAGGCTGCCCAGGGGGGTTGTGGAGTCTCCCTCACTGGAGATGTTCAAGACCCGACTGGACGGGTTCCTGTGTGACTTGGTTTAGGTGATCCTGCTGTTGCAGGCGGATTGGACTAGATGATCTTTGTGGTCCCTTCCAATCCGTAATGATTCTATGATTCTATGATTCTACACCGGTATCACAACCGCTTCCATAAACAACAAGACAGGCTGTTGTAGCAGGTGCCTCCTTTCTGAAGGGAACAGAAGGTCCACTACGCAAACTTGTCTCACTTCTTAGAGAAGTCTGCTGCCTTCCTGGGGCCCACGTTGAATATTTGGTTAGAAATCTTCCTCAGGTTACTGTCCATTATTGTTTTTTTCAGCTAGGCAGGAATGCACATGGGACCTCAGGAAGCCTTCATGAGCCAATGCTCATGGGACCTCAGGAAGCCTTCATGAGCCAATGCTCTGCCAGCTCTTGGCCAGGGAGGAGGATTCCCTAATCCCTGGCTGAGCTTATGAGACAGACCCCAGCTTCCTTTGTATCTGCCCTGGGGAGCCCCTGCAGGCCACAGCAGCTTTCTGGGTGGTCCACCTTCCTGACACCGACATTGACTCTCTCAACCACTTATATGAATCAGAGAAAATGTGGTTTATGGTAGTAACCTGAGTAAAAGTCACACTGCCCACCTGAAGTCCCACCAGCAGTCCCACAGCAGCAGTGAGCTGTGACTACCTGGACCTGAAGCTTGATTCGATGAAAACAAATAGGCAGCACAATAAAGGCATGAAAGGGAGAGTTGGTTCCCCAGTTTTCTTATTCTGTGTAGCAGCACTGTGCCTTGTAAATGGTGGCCTTGTCCGTGCCCCAAAAGTGGCTACTATTTGTCAAAGAGGACGCAGCGATTTCTGTGCAGGAGTGTATGTTTTTGTGCTGCATTCTGGACTTGTGATGTATTATTTTAATACATAAACATGCGTAACCTTTTCACCTGGTTAGCAAATCCTGAATCAATTATTCCACCTAAATCACAGTCAGCATGAGGGAAAGTAGCTGGTGCTACCAGCCCATACAGACACTCTTAAACCTTCCTGCCAATTTCACTTTAAAAAGATCAAAATATGGGAAAGCATTGACCGATCACATAGCTGTGCAAGGCGCTTAGCTGTCGCCTTTTGGGAAGAAATGTGCTTTGTAAAGAGCGATGCCACCTGAGAGAGGACATCCCGAATTCTAGGGGATCCCTCCAAAGGTGGCAGAGTGAGGACAGCAATTCCTTCTAGTACCCGAACGGCTCCCTGAAATTCAGGGGCATGCACTCTAATTGTGAATATAGCTTCTAAATATTATTTCCTGAAAACAAAAGACAACCTGGCAATGTGGCTTAGAACGTATTGTGGCCTATTTAGTAAACAAAGAGTCACTGATTGAAGACTGAATGATTAGTGGAAACGAGCTTTGACAAGTGCCAGGAACTCATTTCACCGCCGAGGCAGAGTTCTATCTATGTTTGAAATAACTCATCAAAAATACTCCTCTAAAACGCCAACCGTTTTATTTCTGCATAAAGCCAACTACCTTGTTGTCTACCCTGTAAGTCAGTTATAGATTGTGTCACCTTTTTGACTCCCACGAGGAGATGACATATTCTCACCCCGTTACAGATTAACGTTCACTTTGGCCCTGAACTTGATGAAAATAAATTCTACATGCTACTTGTTTGGATAGCACTGCAAGTCTAAATGTGCTGCTTAATGTCCCTGAGGTCATCCTGCTCAGGCTGCAAGCTAGTTAAAATAAAGAAGCACCCCTTGTGCTTTGGTGGCAGCTCACAGAATAGCAGGTGGTCACTGTTTATGCTGCTAGAGCCAGCCTTTTGTTTAGAGACAGCTCATTTTGGACCAAGGCTCAGCACCATGCCTGAGTAATTCTACCCCTAATAAAGCAGCAGAGCCTTTCGTTCATCTTGTTTCATTTGAATGAGAATTGGCTATTGGTGAAGGCACGTTCAGGGGCTGCTGTTTCACAGTGGTCCTCCAGGCATGCTTATTGATGACTCCCATGCTAAGGATTTGGGCACAATCTCTTAATAGGTCCACAGTGCCCACATTTGACTTTGCCAGCGAGAGCGAAAGTCAGGCAAATGCAGGAGTAGGGGGTGAGGGGAGGCGTCGTCCTCATTCTCGCCTGCTGAGCATCGTGGAGGTTGTGGGCCTATATGTTTTCATTATGAAAAGGAAATGTCCCAGCTCAGTATGCTTCCAGTAAAACTGTACAGGAACCCGTGCTTAGGAAGCACAAAGTCGGTGCAATCACAATGAGAACTACTGTGAACACCACCAGGGCTTGGACCAAAGCTTGGAGCAAGCTGAGATACAAATGCTTTGATTTTTGATGTAACAGATGCCTCTACATGCACTTGAAAAGAACCGTCCTGAAATAACTGGTGGTCTTTGCCTCGTAGAACTTTGCGTGGCAGGAGAATTTCACTTGACATCTTTGAGATGCGGCCATGTAACAACAGGGTCTGGGATGTCTCCTCTCGTGTGTGTAGTGTGTCAGAGCTCCTCAGAAAAAAGCAGCTCACATGCTCTAAGTGCTAAGACCACATTTCTCTAACTGGTCCACAGCAAAATGAAAACTTTGGGAACTAATTTTAGCTTCTCTCAGGCTACAAAAGAAAGCTAAAAATTCTGCATGCCTGATGAAACCACCTTTTTAATTCAAACTACTCATTTAATTTTTTCTATCTTCTGTACTTTTTTTATTCTTGTAGATAGTGCCATTTAAAATATGCAATTAAGAATGGGAAGAACCTCCTACGATGTTTAGGTTGTCACAGTTGGTCAATTAGTAAGAGTCTCCAAAGATTTTTAACTATGGGGAATGGGAAAACCACTGAAAGTCCTTATCTGGGTTCATTCTAGGTATCTGTCATACACAGGCCATCAGAAATATGTAGATTCTAACAGTGAAAAATTAAATAACTGGAAGTAGTTCTAAAGATTCAACTCTCCTAGCAGACGTGAAGACGTTTAGTCAATATCTCAATCCAAATTGGAACAACTCTTTTTTAATTAACACATCTATCTATGACCGAAAGTGGAAATACCAAAGTACTTTGAAAGAGGCTTGTAGCTTCAGAACATTCCAGATTGTGTGAAAGCAAGTAGTACTTGAAATCTTGTAAGAATCTGTGAGATTTGCAGCTTTACAGACAGACTGATGGTTGAGAGAACTGGAATTGACCCTCTGAAGTGAGGAATATTTAACTACAACTTTCTGAAACACTTGGAAATGTGCTCCGAGTAGGGTTTGGGTAGGTTTCTCCATGAATATTGTCACACAGTTTTCAACAGTAAATTAATCTTATGGTATTTGAGAGTTTGCTGACACTGAGGGACTATATCACAAACGTAGCGTGCTTGTTGCAAGAACAGCGCGTTCTAGACAGCCAGAGGCAAATATGGGAACTTGCTTGTGTCTTTAGTTTAGATCACGAGTCCTGTAGCTCTGGCAATATCTTATCAAACAAGATCAACATTTCTTTTTTTAACATTATTTTTACTTCAGTTTAACAGCAGTAAAAATACTGAACCCCTTGGTAAAGCAGCTTCTTACTACACAATGGAAAAATGCTGCGTGAGAACTGGGGGTTGTTGCTACACAAAGTTCTGAAACAATGAGTGGTACAAAGAAACTCGTGTTTGTTGTGCTGTCAGACTTGAAACCCTTCCTCTGGCTTCCAGTGGAACCCTGACATCAGAAGTTTGCCTGACAGCTCAGACACATTTTTGGGTTTGTATGTTTTACTGGAGCGTCACGCTCCATTTCTGCCTCTCTGATCTGCTGACTCATTCATTTCCTCTTGCCAGTGGAGATAAGAGGAAGACTGCTGGGTTAGAGCTTTTACTGTTCTTGTCCTCCATATCTAGCCCTCCTTCCTTCAGAGATTAGACTGTTTCCAGCTAGGCAGCTTTTAAAACAGAAAATTAAGATCTCTTTTTTGCTTGACAAAGTGTTTGATTACTGAAACACCAGGGTGAGGTATAACCTCTAACGTTACTCTAAAAGAGGTGGGGTTTTTCCCCCCTTTAATATTTATTTTTATTCACCCTTGAAAGAAATGAAAAGACTTTGTTTCCAGAATGTCTACATTGCCCAATCCCTTGATCTTCTCTGCAGCTCTCCTTCTGAAGGCTTTTGCTTTCACAATTAGAAGTTGAGACTCTTTCCCCTCTCATGGTTCTTTGTGATAACTAAAACATGCACCAGCACTAGAACATTCAACAGTCTATCTGTTCACAGTTTTTAACCTTTCCAGATTAGCAACTGACAAAAAAAATCATTACTCTTAAAAAACTTCACACCAACTGTGAAAACTATTGAAGGGCTCTTTAAAATGACTGAAAGAAGCTGGAATCTTCTGCAGTGTTTTTCAGAGGGATGACTCACAGCAGAAGATGTTGGGTGGCCAGATCTGCTGGCACACACACAAGTGACACGTAGGAAGAAAAGAGCAAGATGCCAAGAGTACAGGAGGTAAGGCGCAACGTGACAGGTGGCTGGGGACTCAGTCAGCCTTTGCAGAAGGAGAGCCACAGGAGAAAGGGGATATGGGCTGGGAAGCTTTCTGTTCCAGCAGGCAGTGTTAGATGTTTGGAGTCTGTAGAGTCTTTGAGTTTTTTGACCTAAGATCAGGTTTGAGCACTCACATATTTCTCTGACTAGTCGTTAGAAATTCAGGCATCGCTTTATTGTCAGCAATGGGTTCTTGGTTTGGTAGCTTGTTCTAAAAGACAGAAGAAACTCATGTTTGGACTCTGAGGAAGGTAATTCCTGCACCCACGAGCACCCATTTAGATCTGCAGCTGATGCCAAGATAGCTCCCTCCATGACTTTGCCCTTGGAGATCACACCCATTAGGTTCATCCAGAGTAGTTCTAGAGGCCCAGAAGTAAGGGAGAGCCCTCACTGGAGGACTGCCAAGAAACAGTGAAAGCAATTAAGGGATTTCTTGCCTATAGGAATTGCCAAACCCTCCCAGTTGTGAGAAAAACCAGACTGCATTCAGATGGACATCAGCTCTGTGGAACTGGTGTGGTATCTTCCCTACACTCTTTTTGCTTCATTTTTGCCCCGTCATGCTCTGTGCAGAGCTGAAGAGGTTGGTGACATTTGGGCTGTGACTTGGAGGCTGAAAACTTGAGTTTCACAGCTATTAAATTTTAGCAGGAGGCACCGGGTCCTGCGTAAGAGAAATAGTAGCTTCAAGAATCCAGGCCAGCAGCTCTGCAGGGCTGTGGCTTCTGTGAGTGAGACGTGGGTGGGTGTCCTGTCCAGCTGCGGGCTCATTTGTGGTGGAGTCTATTGACAAGGTCAGAGCGAGGCAGGAATGGCAGGTGCTGTCTCTGCGCCCGTTCACATGTGTATAAAGACACACACACACACACAAAACACGGCTGTATGCAGGTAAAGCGCCCTGTCAGGGCACAGTGGGAACACTGGTTTTGTTTAGCTGGTAGAGGACTTTCTTCTACAGATGGATGGAGCCAGAGCCATTCTGCACGTCCATTGGGTTCTTGGTGAGGTGCTGTTGAAGTGTCTATAAACCTTAGCGCTGTGCGCTCTGTGCTGTCAATCTGCACACAAAGTCCTCCTAGGTCAGGTCAGACAATTGGTTACTCTCCTGCAGTAATTACTTCTTTTTAAAGAGTTTATCCAGCTCTGCTTCTCTTGCTCAGCTTGAAGATGAGCTATTGAAGGGGCTGGCACAAACTCTTGGTCAAGCTGCCCTCGGTGCACAGACACACACTAGCTTTGTCTTCTCCCTGCTCCACATGGCACGGTTAAGGCCATGTTCCTGGGGCTGGCTGGTACTGCTGCCTGGGCTAATGCAAATTAATCAAGGCTTGTGTTGGATGGCATTTGCTTCAGCAGGATCATACGTATCTTCCCTTAAAGAGTGGCTGGGTGATGTGGGACTTGGGGAAAGGGGAGGTGGTTCCTCCTGAAAAGGCCAAGTGATCAGGACACATTTGGACACAACGTGATGGGGAGAATGAAGGACAAATCTGGCAAAGAAACAGGGAGCCAAAGGCTTGTAGCATCGTACTGTAAGAAGCCAGCCATGCCTTGAAGGCAATGAAAGTTACTTTCCTAGGATCCAAAGGGTACAGAGAAGAGTTTATTGCTGCTCTTTTAAAGAGGTTGCCTGAAGCAAGGCAGTCATGGCTGAGGAAAGGGGTTGTGTACAAAACCCAGTCCTACTCATTTGTCCTCATTTGTCCCCATTTTTAAAGTTGCATTCTTTTTTTCCCCCCAAAACAGATCCTCTTCTTAGGTGATCTCTCTATAGAATGACAATGTAGACACTGTCCTGTCATGTCCTGATACTGGGATGTGACAAATCCCTCTGCAGCTAGTTTGACATCCTATCCCTGCGCCCAAACCAGATACAAATAAAACCCCCAGGATTATTACGAGAAATATGTTTTTCTGTTGGATTGCAGGTCTTTGGTAGCCATTAGTTTTTTGTTTTACCAACAGATTGTCTGATCTGATTCTCAGTTACTTCGTGATTCAGTTAGAAGTAGCTGGAGCAGCCTCCTTACACGTGGGTAAGAAGGTGCAATCCCACACCACAGTGATTTGTGTAAACTCTGCTTCTGTTGGAATAATCCTGCTAGTGCAGAGACAAGATTACAGCTGTTCACTGGAGGAATGTTGAGATGATTATACTTTGGGTACCCTGTGATCTGTGTTGATTGCTTATTGATTTTTGGGTGGAGTTGAGAGTGCTGGTTTGGATTTACGACGCACTAACCGGCTTCATTCCTCCCTCGAGAAACCACTTGTTCCTTTGTGCTGCACTGATGCAGCAGAAATCTGCGCAGACCCACACTTTATCTTCTGAGCTCAAATCAAAAAAGATCCTGCCAGTGGAAGACTTTGGTTCACGAGGGGCTCTGTCTTCAGAACTTACTCATCTCTGAGAAGAGGAGGCCTCTAAGAAAACCTGATTTTAAGTTACCATGCAAAGCCTGTGAGTTTGAGGTGCTTTTTAGAAGTAATCTTTACCTTGAGCATGGTGTTGCACTTTGGGTTTGTGTGTTAGAAAGATTAACCTGCTCTCACTAAAACCTGTGGGCCCAGTGAGTCTGGGTATTTCAAACCTGAGGCTTAGCTGAGGCTCAGCAAACAGTGCATCAAACCAAAACAGGCTCGTTTGCTTCATTTTTTGAGACTAAAAGAGCCTCGAGGTTATCAAAGAAGATAGTGGAAACGAGGAGATACTCATTGTTTGAGTAATGTAGTAGGATTCAAGACACAAATTACAAACAAATATCTGGAGGCAGGAACAGCAAAAGGGGTGAAGAATGCGTACAAAGATGCAGGCATCACCAGGGCTAGGAAGCCATTTCTCCATTTCCTCTCTGAGGTGCTGGCTGAAACAGCAGCCTCTATATATTAATTGCCCATGCTATTTTACTGCTTTCATGAAGCACATCATTAAGCTATTCTGCACACAAAAAACAAGAGCAAGACCAGGAGACTTGAGAAAACAATGTGCAGAAATCACAGAATCACATGAAAATCTGCTAGGGCTTTATAGAAGATATAACACTTAAATGAAAATAATATTAAATATATATATTTAAAACATTGTAAAATAGCTGCTTGAGCAATGGGGTCTTTTACAAGATTAGGTCTTTGGGTCAGGTTGTGGCTTCTGCTATTTTTCTGTGCGGAAAGGACTGTAGAAAGCAGGTCTAGCTGGGCAGTTGCAGTCTCTCTTGGCGTACGGGCGCGTTGTGTCATCCAAGGGGATGCACTGGATGATGTGCTGCAGATACGTTAGGAGAAAGAAGCGAGGCCAGCTGTGTAGTTCTTTCTCAGGACGTCTCAGACCCAGACCAAATCAGAGTCCCCAGAGCGATGCTCATCTCTTCCCAGAGTCGTACTGCATCTCTGTTGTACCCAGCTTTCCAGAGACATATGTAGAGCAGGAACCCTCACGCTCCTCTCACAAGGAACCTGTGTGATGTTTGGCCAGATTCAAAGATCATGTCCTTTATAGTGCATTGTTATATCTAAGGAGCCAAAACCATTTAGCTATTTTCTCATAATCAGTCTGCCTAAGCAAAGGAAAGGTTTAGTCTGAACACGCACATCTGATCTCCAGCTGCTCCGTGCTGCTGCAATGCAGCCTTTGGGAAGGACGAGTCTCTAACAAGGAGCAGGTAACCAAGCCATCCTTGCATGCACTCTCAAGCTCTTTGGTATGGGTTCAGATTTCAAGGCAGATCTGTGGCTTGTTGCAAAAGGAACTCTATCCCACAAGTGGGGATGCATAAAGGCCCTCAAAAAGAACAGGTAATCTGAAATGAAAGTCTTATTGACCCTTTAACTAGCAGTGGCGCTGCCGCACAGCTTGCACCAAATGAAGACTGACAAATTGTCTTAGCAGGATACAGGCTCTCAATTTGCTGTGGTCTCATGTCTTAGCAAATCCAAGCTGCAAGGATGAAACTTGCATTTCACAGCTGTTATGGAGGGACCTGTCCAAGGCAGGTGTGGGTTCAGCTGGAGAAAGAGAAGGAGTGGGGGCTTCTGAGTTTACCATTCACTGGCAAAAGGAGTCTTGCTTGTTTTTCCCTGCTCCAGGGAGAGGGTTTGGAGAGCACTGAGATGTTATAATTAGCATGCATTCTTTTGCCAGACATTCAAATTCTAGAAAGTGAGTTCCTCCAGGTCCACTTGGAAAAGTTTGCAAACCCTTTTCTGTTTTTCTCTTATATTCAAGTGGGAAAGCAGGTCTGAAAGCTGCCAGTATTTCTTTATTGAAATCAGCTGTTTCAGCTGAGGCTGAGCCCAGCCGTATAAACAAAGACGGGGAAGAAAAAGAGCTTTGTGAAGGCAAAACCAAAAATAGCTTGTTTGAAATACTCTTCTCTCCTTTTCTTGTTCTGCACCCTTCAGTTGATTTAACTTAATTAGTCTCACAGACAGGTTTTTTTAGTTATTATTTTTTTTGTTTAAAGCAGACATGTAACAGAGTAAGAGATGTTTTGCAATATCGGCCTTCGGTTTACTGAGTTCTGTTTGCCAAGATAAGCCTCAAGAGAGACAGCACCTCATTTCCACAAATATTCCTGGAGACAGCAGATGCTTTCTGAAATGTCCACATTTGCTTCTGGGGAGTTCAAACAGCCCAATCAGCACTTACCCACTAAATCAAACACCTAGGATCTTTCCCAGCCATGTTCCAAACTAGCAAATGCCATGAGCATGGACAGCTGTCCAATTGCAGTTCCACTTGAAAGCATGGGGTGCAACGTAAAATCTGCTCAAGTGGAAGGAATGACCTCTGTGAATTATACCTTCTGCGTTGCACTGTGATGTGGTGTGTTTCCTCAGTGTTTATGGGATATTTGGAGGTGGCTAATCAGAAATCTCCAAGATTAAGGAGCCAAGATAAAGTTTTCTGAAACAGTTTACCAGGGATTTGCATCCTTTGCTGGGAGGATGATAGCAATCTGCCCAAAGATGGGAATGTAAACAGACACTTATTGAAGATGCCCTGCACTGATTCTAGGCTGTTCAGGATGCACAAAATAAAGGAGGATTTGTTGGAAGAGATTGGACTGCAGACAAACAAGTTCTGATCCATCTCACTAAACCTTAGTTGTCCACAGAGCAGACATCTGCAGCCACAGTTCTCAGCCCAGGCTTTCACCAAAGTTAAAGATATTAACCAGATACCTAAGGGCAACCTGGTAACAGGCACTGTCATTTCTGCATTTAGCAAAGAAATACTCTTCTGAAGTCATTGACAGTTGTGGTGGTCATCATGAGTAAGGAGAGGTCCTTTACATTAGGGTTAAGGCCAAAGTCCTGCAGACTGGCTGGCAACCTCTGCCAAGCAGCTCAGGTTCTGAGAGCTACAGTTCCATTACAAGATGGGGACAAACATTAAAAAACATGTGATACCTTTACCTGTCTAAAAAATGCCAATGAATTGCAAAAGGCTTGGCAGACACCTCTGCTGGCTGCAGGTGTCCTTTGTTTTTCTACATCCCTGTGATTTGTAGCTTTAGCTATCAGTCTTTCCCCACGTGAAATGTGTGTCTGCTCTAGGCCTTTGGCTGCCAGAGTCCAAACACATTCAGCCTGTCTGCCACATGTGGACAGGCCACTCATCCACTGAATTTCTGCAGGTAAAATGAGCAGTGAACCTTCCAAACGACAAGAAATGTAGTTCTGTCTAAAGGACAGCCGGACAATGAGAGCTTAGGCAGGGCTTCAGGACAGCCAGAATGTTCCAGCTAGCTGGGCTTGTGGTGGACTCGGAGAGGAAAACCCACTTCACCTTCAGCAAGTCATGACTCCATGATCATAGAGTGGTCTAGGCTGGAAGGGACCTTAAACATCATCTAGTTCCAACCCACCTGCCCTTCATGGACACTTCTCATTATGTTAGGTTGCCCAGAGCCCCATCCAACCTGACTTTGAATACTTCCAAGGAGAGGGCATCCATAGCTTCTCTGGGCAAATGATTCCAGTGCCTCACCACCCTCACAGTGAGGAAATTTCTTCCTAAGAGCTAATCTGAATCTGCCCTCTTTTAGGTAGATTTTGGATGCTGAAAAAGCAATTTAGAAGTAAGACATCCAGTGGCTGTTGTTGTCCCTGCCTGCTGTAGAGGAGCTGCTGTGCCAGTGCATCTTTGCATGTGGCTGGAACAACCGTAAGAGTTGCAGTCAAGGTGAGGAAATCCTCTTTGTAGAACGTAGGACTACTAAATCTTCCTTCACAACACAGCATAAAGTGAATATTTTTTAAAACATTGCCATTTTACCCTCTAATTGGATGCAGAGCATCCTACTGGGCGTCTCTGTCTACCTTACGATGCCTTAGCACATCAGCGGGACGAACTCAGCTAATGAAAACCCACAAACCTGTTGTTCCTCCTTGGGCTTTGCTATTGCCTCTGGTGAAAACCACTGGGTCTGCTCCTGTTAGTCTCAAAGTTAGCAAGTTGCTCAGAGGCTGTAATTTTCAACATGCTTTAAGTTGCCCACCTTAGAAGGTAAGATTTGTGGCAAGTGGATATTTTTCTGTACTCTTTCAGTAGCCTGTGAATGAAATTCTTGATCTCTCAACTATTTCCAGTTTGCCATATTCACAACAATTTCTTCTTGGAAGACCTGATGCCTGGGAATCCTTCTCTGCCATGACATCTGGTGTACTGGAGAGGTCCTTGGAGCATTTCTCAGTGTGGTGGGATGCACTGTGTTTTTTGTGAGCAGCATTCTTACACGAGAGGAAAACAAGGGGAGCTTCTAGGCAGGATAGGTCCTTAACAGGAGTAGTGTGGACAGTCTGACTGTACCAGAGTCACGCAGGACTACAGATAATTCCTGTCAAGCATGCCACGTCCTTGGTGTGACAAAAAGGCATTTTAGCAGTGATTTAAACTGCATTTGTTAGACTGGTGCCACCAAAGCTCCTGCTGGGTTTCAAACAGGGATGTTGCTAATTCAGGAACTGGGGACCAGCCAGGCATCCTCACAAACATTGCAGCTTGGCCAGAGTACTTCCTGTGCCTCAGCCTCCAAATTATCTCTCAAGCAAACATGACCCAGCACTGTCAGATCACAAATGCTTATCTGCAGTGGCTGGTGACTCTCCGTGTTTTTAGTCTCCTAGAAAGTTATTTTGGGCTTTGGCAGGAGAAGGGTCAGCAGCCCGCGAGCATCCAGGCTCTGGCCCGTGTTTGTTCTCTCCAGTGCTTAAGGCGGTAAACAAGAAGGTTGGGTCTCCTGTTCACGACTCCTCCAGGAACCCTGGTGGGTATTGCTGTGATAAACAATGGCACTCTGGATAACTTAAAACTCTGTTTTGGAGTTTAGCATCCTGGGGAGCTCCGGGGGAGGCTGGGAGGAGAAGGAGTGCGTGAAGCGTGGCTGGTTCCTGGCATGCATGCTGAAAAGTTTGGAGTCTGGAGAGAGCTGGGTGTCTGCCTAAGCCAGATAACAAGTCTGCCAGAAAGGAAGAGAGTTTGTGGGCAGGTTTGACCAACAGCCTTTACGTGAGAAGGATACCAGGGGAGAAGAAAATAAACACAAAAGGAAGGTGAAAACATTTTCTCACAACCAGCCACAACAAAATAGGTGACACAAGCTGTTTATGTGTTGGCAGGAAGGAGCAGCTGATGGTTGTGCAGAACCAGGATCCTGAAAAGGCTCCTGGCTGGTAAATAATCCTGGTTGGTGAGGATCTCCATAGGCTGGCTTTCCCAGTCTTATCCAAGTCAGCTGCAGAATCTGCTGCAAAAGACGAGGTGATTCCTTTGCAGACTGTACCAGCTTCCTGTTTGAGAGCAGTTGTGGCACCTTCAGCACTGGTATGATGACTGGCATCCCTTATCCATCTCTGAATTCCACAAAGTCCTTGCCCGAAGGTTTCTCACCCCTACCTGGAGTGCAGTAGGCTTGGCAAACTCCATGCTTTAAGAACTTAGGTTTTTTCTTCTACGCGTGGAGTCTGGGAATCTTTTTTGAGGCAACTTGAGAGGATGGATGGGAGACTTCCAGTCATCAGAGAGGAAAAGTCACAGGTGGAATCCCAGAGTTTCCACTGCTGGAATGACTGTGGAAGTGGAAAATGTGCTTCCATGCCAGACTACAAAGCAGGAAATGACTGTCTCTGACATGCTAGGGCATTAGAGACAAGAAGGTGATGAGCTGGGCCTGTCATGAAGCAGTGCAAAGTGGTGGAGGACTTATCAGGGGAGTCATTAGGTGAATTAAGCAGGGACCGTGTGTAAACGTATTGTTGTCAATACTACATTTTAAAGTGGGGTATTCATTTCTGATCCAACTTGTAGTAAGTTTGCTGCTGTGGTATTGTAGAAATTGTTCAAACTGGGTTTTGTTTCAGATAGTTTCCTTTTAAATGGGCCATAAACAACTTTCTAGTCAAAGACTTGAAAAATATCTCCCTGTAACAGTCATGGTCACCAGGACTACGGAGGCTGGCTGACAAGCCAGGGGTAGAGTTTTCTCACTGGAAAGCTGTGGGTGGTGGAAAACCTCTAGCAGAAGAAGAACAGGTCAGGGTGCTGAGGCTAAACTTCTAGTATCTTACGGAGTTCTGCAGTTCAGTTTTTCCATACAACTAAACAGACAAATTCAATGCTTAGTAAGGTAGACTACTTCACCTTGCACAACAACATAGTAAAGACCAGGTTAAAGCAGCAGCACTGTCACACTTCATCCTGCAGCATTTGTACCTCAGACCTCCCCCTGCCTCTGTGGGTGCAGCAGCTGGTGGGATCTTGTTGTGAAGCAGATCAATGAATTAATCCTTTCGAATGAAATTCCATCAGAGAAGTAGAGGCTGAGGTTTTTGGTTGGTTTTCCTCGCTCTATTCATTCTACAACCCCACAAGCACTTGTGGTGGTACCATTGGGCAAGGGAGGACAGGAATGAGGATCAAGTGGCCACAGCAGGAGAAAGAATCCAGCCGGTAAAGCAGAGCAGAGTGTTTGGGGAGGGCTACTTGTGGTGGATTCAAATGACATCTGTTAACTGAGTCATAAACAGCCCTGTGGCCAGACATCTATCCCTCTACAGTTTACACTCCTTTCCTGCTATTTGCCACTCTACTGGTTTAGTTTTGTCAACACTGAGGAGCTTTATGCTCCAAGAGAGCTTAGCATTTTAGGAAGGTGTTTCAGTGGCCAAGGTGTCCTCAACATGAAACGAGCAGGTACAAAAGCCTGCAGACTGGTTTCTAGGCAATGAATCTTATTTTTCTTTTCCTTACATTAAAGAGACCGCTAATACTGAACCATCTCTGCGCACCCACTCTAAACCGAGCGGAGTGCAGTGTTCAAGGCACTAATGGCCTGCCACTAAAGGTCACTGATGTAGGCGCATGCAGACCTTCATTAAAGGGACTCTGTAGGTTAAGACAGTCTCCTTTGTCGACAATTAAAGCCTGGAGATTCCTTTGTATTGCAAAGTGACACAAGGGGAGAGCTGATATTTAGATCTCACCTTTGAAAGCCACAAGTTTCCAGCAGCTTTTAGGTGAGGGGCTTTTACAAGGGGGACAGGAAGTTCTTGTCGAGTCCTCGATTTAGTGTGAAGCTTTAGAAGAGATAAGAAACCTCAGGCAGTTGCCTTTAAAGCAACGGAGTTAGCTTTGTGGGCAGACTGCCATTTGTTACGTTATCCCTGTTTGCAGATCCCCTCCCCACCTCCCCGCAGACCTGGGCTGGTGAATACAATAAACTAATCACATCCCCAAAATAGCTGCCATAAAAGGACCGATTATTGTCCCACTAGAGCGAGCCCTGATTTGCAAAGCCCGCGATTGTTTAGCAGAGGTTACTACTGGTCTACAACTACAACAGCACTACTGGAGGTTTGTAAAAGAAGTGTAAAACCACTACATCTGTGTTTAGATGCAGCGCAGGTTTTAGTGAAGCCTTACGTTTTCCAACTACTGTAGAACTGAAGGAAATCATCCTAATTTTAAAAGGGTCGATGCAGAGGGGCTGCATTCTAACTTTTGAAGGCTCAGTTGGAAAAATGAGTTGCTTATGACTGTATTCAAAACTTATTCAGTTCGATGAACTCTTAGAGCCTTACACGGAAGGTTTTCTCACATGATCTATGAAACTTCCCACTTTTGCTGGAATTTAGTCTGGAGCTGTGTAAGGTTATCCTGTAGATATTCCACTGAGTGACTAGTCAGAGTAAAGTGATAACTGGCCATAATTCAACATATTAGCAATCAAAAGCCAAAAGGAAACAAAGCTGTGTGCTTTGTCAGAACGTTGAGATTACGATCATCTGTTCTCACAAGAACACTTCTTAGGAAATCTGTTGGAGATCCTATTTGAGCGACTCTGTAAAAGTGTAATATTCTGCGGATTTTCTTTTGAAGACTTTTGTTCAGTTTTCATATCATTTATTTTGAAAGCCCATTAAAAATGTACAAAGTTACATGAAGTGTAGCAAGCCATCTGAGTTTCACAACCCTCCTACAGGTTTGCAGAATAAACAAACAACAGAGGAATAAGAGAGTAAGACATAAATGCAAACACTGAAGTGAGAGAAACCTAGGAAGGAGTTTGAAGGTGGAGCACGCCAGCAGACACCCTCGGGCAAGGCATTCCAGCTCTGATACGGGTAAACTGCTCAGAGCTCCTGAATGAAGCTAAACTCAGGCCTGATTTGCATGCTTTAAGTCTTCCTCTCTAACCTTTGCTTATAGGTGATTTTTACATGGAAATTGTTTTAGAAGCAAGCCCATTGTGGTGATGCTCTAATTTACAATTGTCTTAGACTGGTATTACCTACTTTCCTGCTGATACAAAGGAGGGTTGGGACCTAAGAGCACTGGAGACTGTGAAAGGTTTTGCTGCTATCCACATGTCGATCTCCTGTCCACGCTGTTCTCTATCCCCGTTCCTAGCCCCATGACCCTACTTTCTCCCTTAAACTTGCCCTGTCATTTTCCCCATATGTCCCTGGGCTCTTTAACCAACTGAGCCAACAGAACTCTAACCCTGTCCCTTCCCTTTCTCTAGCCTCCTTGAACTAGTTGCCTGCCCGAGGAGAAAGTTACACCAGCACATGGAAGGGAGAAGGGCTGCCCCAAATATGCCACAGCTACCACCTGAGGAGGAGGTCATATTTCACAGCTGGGAAGGGTGGAGTAGAGTCAGACCTCCCATTTCCAGCAGTAGTTTGTCTTACCTCCTACTAAAGGATGATCTAGACGTTCTTGCAGTGGTAAGAAATGCTTGCCACTGACTTCTGGTACAGTAATATGAATTGTATGAAGTGTCATGCTGTATTTCTGACATTTCTCCTCTGCCTCGCCCTCCCTCTTCCCCACACGATGACCACTGGCTGAATTAGTGCCTTCATGCGAATCTCACAGCGCTGGGAAAGAGGCAGAGCAAAATTCAAAGTTGGCCAAACCAGGACCTCGAGACCATTGTTCTCAAGGACTGATCCGGTGGCAGCCTGTGCCATTCCCGTGACACTGGGCAGATGCTGGTGAAGGCCAGGTTTCCGCAGCCTGCCGTTCTGTTCCTCAGCTGCCAGACCAAAATTCATTTTGTGGTTCGGGTATGATTTATAAATTGACATAAAAGCCACACATCACAAGAGAAAATGAAATTGAATGGAGCATTTCCTAAGCAAAAATTAACGTGGCGTTAGGAAGCTGGGGTAGCTGTGGCCGTTGCCGCAAGCGTGAAGTCGTTTGCCTGGTGAGGCTTTCTGTGGCATTAGCTTTCCCGTCTCCCTTCCCAGAGGTGAAAGAGCTAACAGCTACTCGAGAAGAATTGTTAAAAGGGTGGGGTAAAGTGGTCTGCATCGGCTATGATGTTCTTGTCTGTCGGAAATGATGGAGCCCAATTATGCAGATTTCCTCAGTGAGTCCTCTCTCTCCACTTTCCCTTACAGGAAATAATAGAAGGTAACAGTGTGCATTAAGTGTGCTGGGCTGCTGTCCCTGGAGACTAAGATCTCCCTGGTGCGGCTGGTGTGGTGTGTGCAGCACGAGCTCTCTGCATTAGCGTGTTCAGTCCTCCACAACTCACTCTGGACAGCCGCAGGAGAAAACGGTAATACACTGCGCAGAAGTGCACGGCTACTGTTCCGGGAAAACCCCGTCTGCCCCCGGGGAAAAGACCAGCCATCAGAGAACTGCCCACAAGGCAGAGCCTCTTGGCCTGAGGGGAAACTCCCTGAACTCAGGGGAATCCTATCTGCATAGTTTCCCCCAGAATAGATCTGTGTGTGTCTGTGTGCAGCTGCCCTGCAGTGATTCCCCTCACATTGTGCCAGGTGATTTCCAGCCCTGGAGCACCTCTCTGTCCAGGAGGACAGACTCATAAGACAACTCTTCCTTCCAAGACAAACAGCTTTCACCCTCCTCTCTGGTTCCTCTTTTGCTCCATCCATTTGTCTTTGTAACTCCATTTTTTCTGCAGGTAAAAAGAGACTGAAATGGCATGGAAGGAGGGGGAAGTCTCTGGGATGGTGCAAGTAACTAGCCATGTGAACTGTAGGTGTTGTTTGAGATCTCGGTAAACCTTGCGACTAGTGGGGCGGAGGGGAGCTTGGCTGCCTCCACTCCCTGCTCACACGTCTTCCTGGCCTCTTCCTTCAGGCCTGTGAAACTCTTTCTTTTACTGTCCTGATTGCTAAAAAAGTGCCAGTTAGCAGTGTCTGTTTTCTGATGTTGACCCATGCACATGAGAGGCAGAAGAAGCCCTGTCAGGGTTGGAGTGCAGAGGCATCAGATGAGCTGATCTATGGGGAGCCACTGGCTTTCAGTACCTGAACTTCTTGGTCACTAAAAGCAAATCCTGGAATGCACCTTTCTGCTTTTCTGTATTTGGACTCAAGACAAGTGACAGTGGTGGCATTTCTAGTCACGCTCAAGGCGGAGGCTGTGGCATGTTCAGGGGAGGGGAGCAGTACGCTGAGAGCTCTGTTGTCCACGAAACGCAAAGCTTCTATTTGGAATCATGGATTTAAAGCCTTGGCATGTTTTTGATCTCATAAATTCTGGCATAGCATACTTACAACATCTAGAGAGAACGTCTGGAATTCAGATTGTTTTATGTAGTGTTTAATATAGTTGAGGAAGATGTGAAGAACTACAGGACACCACAATTTTCCACATGGAGTATTGTTCCAGGACGCTTCTGAAACGCTCTGGCTCCGTCGCCATCATACTATACTGGTTAAAGAGATGATGTTAAGTAGAAGCAGGTGATCACCCAACGAGGGCAGGACATCGTGTCCAAAGAAGCAAGTCCTGTTTTCGTGCTACAAAGACCATTAGAGTACAAGTGAAGCTGGCATTGATCCCCGAAGTCAGCGTTATCCATTCCAGGCTGTGGGAGTGCAGAGTGAACAGATGTGTCAGTGCACGTGCACAATCCTTACGTGAAAATACAAACCACTTGTATGTTGTTAGAGCAAAGCTCTCGTATTAGCATTCTCCTCTGGCCTTAGAAAGACAGTATTCCTAGATTAAAAGACATCTGCAAACCGTTTTCGTGGTGGTGGGGCAGGAAACATTTTATAGGCGTTACACGACTGTGTGGTATGAATATTCAGGCTACATTTTATTAAAGCACATAACTCCTCCAGCAGAACTGGGTTCTTTCTTTTGCTAAATTTAGCACACAGTAAAACTGATTTGCTTAATAAGGAGCAATATTTACTTGAAGGGTTTCATGAAATCTGCTTTGGGACCCAATCACTTTCTGGTGACTTCAGGGGAGACTGGGTCAAATTCTTCCCTATTTTTGTGAAAAAGAGGCATTTTCCCTTCCAAGTTAAAGAACATGTGTCAAAAGCAGACGTTCGAAAAGTGCTGAAGACTAAATGAGAAGGATGTAGCTTGGAGAGTCGATACTTTTGTAATAACTGCAGAGAGTTCATAGCCAGTTTTCCATAGCTTATTCCGAGAGCGTTCCCAGAAGATGGAAACCAATTAACTCTTTATTTTGACAGTGATCATTCTAGGTGTTCTTTAATGGGCATTATTCTTGCTAAATTATGAATGAGCTTTATAGTAAGACAAATGCCATTATCAGGGTTATTTATTCATGGGCTGTCATCCATAACATCCCCACACTAGTTTTTCTCAAAGTTTGGTATCGATCATTTGCTTTAATCAGAGGTATCAAGGGACACACACAGAATCAGCAAGCACAGCTTTGAATATCAGTGTCTCCTTCTGGGTCTCTGCCAGGTCAAAGTGAGTACTGAGGCCATGTCAAGCATTAGGTAACAAGGGCAGCAAGTGGGGACTTACTCTCCTTACATTAGGATGTATAAGTGTGTCCCCCCCAAACTCTGACTTGGCTGATGATTGATCACCCTGCACTGGGATGCTCATTACTCTGTTTTTCCACTAGATTCTGAGATACCCCAGGGCTCCACTGGGATGATGCCATGAAGAACTTCTGGGAGTGCAGAAGGGTCTTGCTCACCATAATGGTATTGACTGCTGTTCACTCTGTCTCACCAGGTAAAATCTTGTAAGACATGAGTAAGTACTCTCTGCTCCATGAGGCTCAAACCAAGTCTAAAACCAGCACTGCATTCAGCAAGGCAATTTAAAATGATCCAATGCCTATTACTGTTTGTATTGCTTACAGAGCAGACAGGAGAAAAGCATGGTGTCAGCATCTCACTCGGCATTCTGCGAGCTTGCTTCTGCATCGATCTATGTGGGGCAGATGCTGCTTTATTTTCGCTCTTTATTTCTTTGCACAAAAACTCCACTTCACCAGACACTACAACCCAAGTATAAGCAGTAAGAAATCTGGTTTTTTTCTTCCTTCATTGATGTATATGATGTCCCTGAGATGGTCGGGTTAGCAGACATTCCACTTCAAGCATGAGGAAGTTAAAGTCTAGGTCTGATTTGGTCACCATAGAGATTTTCTATGCTCAGTAAGGGAAACGGGTATCTCTAGCAGTCAGTTTATCAAGAAGGGCATTTAAGAGGCTGCAGACAGTCTTAGGCACTATTCTTCCACTACTGAGCAGAGCCAGGTTATCCACACTCCTGTCCAATGGTGCATGACTGTCCATATGGTCAAGTTGTGAACACCATCAGCGGCACCCCAGCACTCTCCCAGATAGTGCCCCTCACAGTCTAGGGCTCAGCATGGACCTGACACATCCTCAGTAAGTGTATTAAATGCTGTCAGTCTGCTTTGGGGCTTGAGGGAGTTTAATCACTGGGTGTGAAAAGTTATTCCAGAATCAGAGAATGGGTCCAGTCCCATGCTACGTTCCGATCTAGTGTGAACCTTTAGAGGTCTGTAACCAAAGATGAGCTGAATCCTCTGGTAAGTGTAAATGTCAATGTCTTGAAGGACACCATGGCACACCTGCGACAGAG
The DNA here is from genome assembly GCA_013400115.1 of Rhinopomastus cyanomelas. Taxonomy (NCBI): domain Eukaryota; kingdom Metazoa; phylum Chordata; class Aves; order Bucerotiformes; family Rhinopomastidae; genus Rhinopomastus; species Rhinopomastus cyanomelas. Next base: position 487,942 of record VXBP01005984.1, on the reverse strand, counting down.
TGGGGGAACAACTGGCTTCCATCTGCAAGCGTTAGAAAGCAATCTTAAAGCCCTGCAACGTGCCAGATGAGTTCCCTTTTCAAAGTATGAGAAAACCCCCAGATCTATTCATATCTACATTTATTACCAAGATAACAGCCTTGTGTAAATGATCTATAACACGGCACTTTTGTAAATACCTTCTACAGATGCTGTTAAAGATTTCAACATATTTTAAAATCATGGTTTACCACAGCTCATTACATTTTAAGCACAGCCTGACCTCCTTATCTTCCTGCTGGAAAAGATAGTAAGCGACAGAGTGTACATATTCCTCTTCAAATGAGATACACAATTCCCTCTTTCCCTCCCCACTAACACAATTTTTGAATTCCAAGTCCCATCGTTTTGCACAGCCCCATCTGCTTCTATTTTGAGGCAAGTTTTCTTCTGGCTCTGGAGTGCTGGGTAGCACTCCTGTTAAAGTCTGTCACTGTCTCTGGTTAATCAGCTGGAGAAGCTGCTGCTGCTGCTATCTCTGCAGCTCTCAGTGCCCATGACAGCCTGGGGAACAAGAGGGTTGGATGAGAACCTGTTTCTCCCACATGCTAGTGGAGAACAGATCACCTTGGTGCCAGCCTTCCTTTTTCCCCCCCACTTCTGTATATTTTATGCTGTAGCAATAGATAGTCTAGACAGAGATACACAGGAAATTAAGCTATAGACAACAAAATAAGTCATGTATTAATTCTAAACAATTTACTCTGGAAATATCCAAGGCAAGCCCAAGACTTACCGGTGAAGCAGGCTGTGTAGTTAATTGCTGTAGTAATTTTGCTGGTTAAATCAACATATATTTTAGAAACACTTTGGTCTACCCTTTGTGTGCATGCATGCAGAAACTCCACTGGAAAAAACCCTGTACATTTTTGGGATGGATAAAACACTTTATTGTCCAGCACTTCTAGTGAGTAATACCCGCTTTTGTGAAAGAAGGCCAGGCTTCACCATGAGTCACAGGCAGCAGGTCCAAGTACGGAGGCCATGGGTCAGACCCAGCTGCCTCTGCCTCCAGGTCTCTGCCAGGCTGCCCTGCATGGATGGCTGCTCCTTTTGGAGCCTTCTGTGGCACACCAGAGCCCATGCTCAGGATGAAGCTGTCTCTGGTTCTGGTCTGCATAACAACACCGCACTGTGAAGCCCTGACTTACAAGGAAAGCAGCTGCCCGTGCACTCAGCCAGAGTTTTGTTCTTCATTTTTTTTCATCCATACAAACCCCTTTGCTTGTGTTGCACCTGGATTCTAGTTTTGTGAGGAGAGAGTTCTGTTTCTTAGGAATAGATCTGGTTGACCTGAAATTGCACTTTCTGGTCCACATCCACAACTTCCAGTGTCTCCATCCCGAACACGTCACTCATAGATATTAAACCCACTTACAAGCAGTTCATGGTTCTCCTCCCTCTGTCAGGTAGGGGCAGGACTAGGGGGGATGGAGCAAAGCTGGAGACCGGTAGATTTAGAGTGGATGTGAGGAGGAAGTTCCTCACCATGAGACTGGTGAGAGCCTGGAATGAGTTGCCCAGGGAGGTGGTTGGGGCCCCGTCCCTGGAGGTGCTTAAGGCCAGGCTGGATGGGGCTCTGGCCAGCCTGATCTAGGGTGGGGTGTCCCTGCCCACGGCAGGGGAGTTGGAACTGGATGATCCTGTGGTCCCTTCTAACCCAGACTGACTGTGTGACTTGGTCTGGGTGATCCTGCTGTGGCAGGGGGATTGGACTAGACGATCTTTCAAGGTCCCTTCCAATCCCTAATGATTCTATGATTCTACAGGTACACACTGTGGGAAATGCCACTCATATTCTTCAGTTGTGTCTTTTAAAATTCAACATGAGTGGAGCCTTTTACGTCATCACTCTCAAAATGTAAATCCTACATTTGCATTAAAAGGAATTTTCAGGTTTCCAGTAGTGACTGTATTGACTTTTTTTCCTGGATGTGTTCTGCTGTATTTCATTTGCTGCTTCCAGGACTTTGTCAGGGCTTAGAACACCTTCCTCCTGTAGTGAAGATAACATTAGATGAATCAAATGTTTGACAACACTTTCTTGCTTGTCAGAAAAGGCCTTCAGAGTGCTGTAAGAATGAATCTGTACGTTCTACAGCAGTAGCTGAACTTTTCTTTGTACCCTACGTGTGCTGTCTCTGCCTTCCTTCCTGCAGTCTCATCTCTGGGCTTACAGTGTTATGGAACGTCGTGCCATTTGCACCTTTATTCTAAAGGAGCTGCAGAAAACAGCCCTGTCACCCAAGTGTCTTTTTCCTTTCAGAGCTTGAAATGCAAATGTGTTAATTGCCAGCTAGTACTCATTTGTGATTACTGCACCGAATCCATATCTGCTTGTTCTGTGGTTCTGAAACAACGTCCTGGACTGTTGCTGTTATTACTGCTGCTGCTGCGGCTTATTACTCTTACAATGTGTTTTATATGTAAACGGTACCTTTCAGCTTCAGAGTCATTTCTAGTTGTGGTGTATGTATGCACTGCTCAATGAAATAATGGCAATAATTTAAAGACAGACACATCCACACCCAGGGAAAGACCGTGAAGTTTGGTCAAAGCATGATTAGGGACAAATTGTCAGGGTACAAAGGGATTTATGCATGCACTTATACTTGTACTGGTGGGAGTCCACCAATAAATCCCCTGGGGTAGATGTGAGCCTACATTCTTCAAGGCTCCCGGAACAGGTTTTATCTTCAGCAATCACTTGATTTCCACACTTTAATGTTCCTGTTCTATAGTGCAGCTCTCTATAATTTTTCTAAAAGATTTTTTATCAGCCTTGATCAAGTACGTTAGCTGATAAATGATTGAGAGGTGCAGACTACAAGGAAAGATGCAATGAGTCATGCTGTCTCCTAGAAACCAGACAGCAAATAGCCTTCAACAACCATTTCAGCCTCCTCAAGTACCCTCCACTCCAGGACTCTCTCAAGATGTAATACAGACTTCCACACTACCTGCATGTTCACCTGCTCAGGAGAACTTGGGAAGCAACTGTAATGAAACAAGGCTTAAGTGGAGTCCTTCATTACTGGCCCAAAGGAATGAGACTTGTGGTAAAGGAAGGCAAGAGGATAATGAAAAGAGAGGTGGGGAAGGGAACTAGCCCCTCAGAAACTCCTTCAGGCCAGTCTGAAGGCGGGTTTCTGCAAAAGCAGCGGTCTAGCTCTTCTCCTTGCCTTTGACCACATCTCCCCTTCCCTTGGGCAGCGCTACCTGTCTTATCATCAGCCACACGAGCAAATCGATCTGTCTGAAAGACATGCTGGAAAAAAAGATCAGTGTTGTGAGGCAGTGCAATTGCTGCTGCCAGGGCAAGAAGTGTGTCAGGAACAGAAGGCAGGAAGCGTGGGGGGAAGACTGCTTTAGGCTATGGCGCAGTTGGAGGTTGCTCACTGAGAAGCTGCACCCTCAGCTAGAGCGGTTTGCCTCGAAGGACACATTTCTCATGGCCGAGCCGAGCCTACAGGGGGCCTGAGGTCACTTAATAGACCACTGAGAGCAGGGTTGCTGCAAGAGGAGTTCCAGGGACCTCGGTCCTTCCGCCCCGTGCTGCCCGTGGTGCAGGGGTCATGCATATGCTATAGTATGCGATAGAGTATTGCAGACTGACTGTAGGAATACCCAACACCCCGAGAAGAGCAAGGGTCTGCTGGGTGACATGCAGCTGCTGTCCTGGGACCTGAACAGGAGAAGGTCTCTGGACTGGGTGTGTGTAGAAACCCAAGCCTGGAACAGAGGCTGAACTGCGCTGAAAACCTAACACCCCAAAAGACTTGCACTGGCTTCTCCAGTCACCTGCCCATAACTAGCGAGCCTTCCTCTTCAGGTTCCAGTGAGATCAGCTGGGACTTTTAGCTCCTTTTAACAAATAAGAAAAAAACATAAATAATTTGTCCTTACAAATGGGTTGAACTTGCATAAATATTAATGTTACTGGACCCAAGAGGCCGAGACCCTCCTTTCTGTGCCCTGATGATCTGCCTGTGTCTCTCTAGATCCTGTAGCAATAGTTTCTATGGCAATGACCTACAAGAAAAAAGTCCTATTTGCATATGCCTTTACTGATCTTGCATTCTCTTCCAATTCTATTCTAACAGATTAGCAGTAAAGGAGAAACACTGTCAGAGTCCTGTGTGGACATTATGAAAGAAAGCACCAAACCCCCTTTCCAGCTGCAGTACCCTGAGAGCCCTGGCATCAGCTCTAAAGCTGCTGTGATTCTCAGAGGTCTCAGGCAGTGTAGCGTGGGTGCACTGAACACCTTGAGGCACTCTCCTCCCCGTAAATGACGCATGTGATGTGTAAGGAGTGTGATATCACCACCACCTGCCTGTGCCCCACTGAGTCCCTGATGTGCTCAGATGTAAGTGCCCTGCTCAGAGCGTCTCCCACAGAGACTGTTCCCATAGACGACCCTTCTCTTAGGTTCCCACAGTGATATGGACAGAAGGTTGTGGCATGTTCTGCAAAGATGAAATTAGGAAAATAAAGTCATTAAATGGGCAGATGATAGAGGTTGTGCTGAACTTGCATTGTATGAGCCCTGCTTACAGGCATATTTGATTATAGCTAGTTAACCCTTTCTAGGAGCAATGCGCTTTACGCTGTCATCACAGGGGAAAGCTTTTTCTGTGTTTTGCCTAAGAACTTCTTCCAAAGACCTATCTGCACTGTAGCTATACCCAGCATTTTGGGAGAGATGTGAAAACAGTCTTCAAAAGGTTCTTGACACTACAGATGAGGTTACTAAGAACACAGCAATCTGGAATCTGATCTCAGGTTTCCATCATGTGATCTTGAAAGGTCTAGGAGGATGATCTATTCATCTTCCCTGAGGATGTTTTTTTTCTCACGAAACCAATCTCTTCTTTCTGTTTGCTCCTACTTTGAGGTTGTAATCCCTTGTTTGTGGTACCAGCAGGATTCCCACAGCAACAGATTGAGATTTATGAATCTATAGAATGGAGAAGCAGGAGGAAGGGCTGTGTTGTGAGACAGTCCTGTCTGCAAACTCTTTTTGTAGTAATTGCCCAACTGGGAGGAAACCCGTGTCGCAGAAGTTATATTTTAACCATGTAAGTGACCGGTTATCAAAGTGTGTCTGAGCACGGGTGTTCAACAGCAGATTTATGCTTTGAAGCCCATTCATAAATCCTGACCGAATAAACTAAGTGATAACTAATCACTTCAAGGCGATTTCCTAAGTGACTCTAATAAAACGAGGAGAATGCATCAGCATGGACAACAACCATATCAAGTGTCTCTGTAAAATGAAGGAAGAATCACTTGCAATTGCAGGAGACTGCTCAAGGGATGCGTCCTAAGTAGTGAGTGTGCCCGAGGTGCCACATCCCTTACAAAGCCCCATGGCAGGCAGGGCTTTGGTTTTTTCCCCAGAAAAGTAATTGCTTTTTCATGTGAATATCTCCTTGACTCTGTCTTGGCTGGGTTGCCCATTTTGGACAGTGTCCAACTACTCAGTGTTCATTGCAGACACGTCCATAAGACAAAGAAAGAGCTCTGCAGGATTTTCTCACCCACTGGGTGGGCTGCAGAGCTGCTGTTCTTGTGAGTGGTCAGCCACATCCTGTGGGGTTTGGCTTAGCTGAGAAATTCACCCTCTCTGCTCATCTATCCTACCCGTGTTCTGGACAGAGATGATGACAAGTTCAGCTGTCCAGCTGGGTCTGGAACCACAGATTTGAAGAGTAGCTTTAGAGTGCTGTAGAGATGGAAGGGGTTTGTTAGCCTATCGGCACTTTGGGAACTGACTTTGCAGGGTTTGGTCTCTGTGTGTGACCTTTGACTGGTGTACACACTCTTCCCTAACACTTCCATATTTGTCCTTACCTCAGCGTGACCAGAACACTGCTTTGAATCTGACTTGCACGGTGTCTGGTAGGCATTTGATCTGGCTTTTTACTGAGATGCAACCAAATGTGACTTGTACAAGAACTTCCTCAGCCATGGCACTTCTGCCCTTTCAGTGTGACTTCAGTCCATGTTTTGAACCTCAGCATTCCCTGTGGTTTAGTTTTGGGTTGAATTCAGACCAGAAGGAGCACATTTTCCAGATTGAAATCAGGTGCTGTAAAGAATAGCCGAATAACTACAGGAACATCTGAAATGCAAAAATGACTTTGTCTTGCAAATGATATTTCTACCAGGTCAATGCATCTGAAAACTCCTCTGATTTCAAAAATGTAGAAATCAGTCTATTTTTCTTACAGTTCTTTCCAAGTTAAAAAGCCCATCTCAAAATCACAGTGAAAACTGTAAGTTGGTGTCAGGCCATCCAATCTTCAGAAACTCATTGCTGATTTCCTCCATGGTCACAGACCTACAGGAACAGATGAAATGATGAAGCCCATATTCATACACCTCACACAAACGACACCTTCATGAAAAAAGAGGGCTTTTTTCTGCAACTGGTTGCGGTTTTACAGCAACACAAGTCAGTGGTGTCACTAAACGGTCCCAGCATCCTTCTGCATCACTATTCATCGCTATCCTCCCACTGCTCTTTCTGTAATGGTGGCAAAGCAATTCATATGAACTATATTATGAACTTGATCAGACAAGTCATAGAGTCGTAGGTCGGGAAAGATCTTGAGCTCCATCTGTTAACTCGGCACCACCAAGACCACCACTAACCATGTCTGTAGGAGCCGCATCCACATGCCTTTAAAGTGAACGGTTACATAAGGGCAGGAACCAGCGGCCTGGTGGTAGGTGCAAGATGACTGTTGTTGGCATGAATTCTGACTGATACTGACGTCAGTGCGTCTGCAGTGACTGTGATATTTGCATGTCTGCATATTGGCTTAAATGTTCCTCACACTGTTGCTTGTACAGATTACACCTCTATGAAATCAAAATTCACTCGTCTGTTTTACAGGCCTGTCCCAAAAATACTAATCCTGGAATGACCTGGCTCTGGATTTCAGTCTCAGATTTTCTCTCCGTATCTACTCTGGTCTGGATGTAATATGACCATCCATAATTTGACCTGGTGCCAGCCTTTGATCTTCATGCATGTAGGATAAATGCCAGGCAGCAGAGCATTCAGAGGGTTTGCGGCTGCTTTTAGACTTTCGAGAGAACTCTGATTATGATACTTGATTTACTGCTTCTTGTTGGACTTATAGACATTCCGATTATGAGTAAGCACTGAACAGCTGTGGCACTAAAAGAGATGGGCAGACACAGCAGGCAGCATAGTGCTTAATGTAATTCCCCAAGCCTGTTATTGATATATGCTTTAGTGTTATTCACTTTGAGAAGGTAATTTAAAATAATACTATTTAAAAAACAGTGCAGAACGAAGCAACAGTCATGCTGATATTTTTGGAGTTCCTCATTTCTTGAAAAAAATGAGTTGTCATGCTATTTTGAATTTGTCACAAGCACAAGCAGCAAGCAACAACAACAAGAAAAGCTCACCCCCCGCCCCGCAGAACATATTCATTTGTGCACACTTTTCCAAAGCTCGTGGGTTTTCACTTTGCTTAGTTAAAAGTTGATGATCTTTTCTGAATGACTGCATCCTCTAACACAGGAAAGAACACACAAAAGTGATAAAAGTGAGTTTCTTTAAACATTTTGAATGCCAAGAGGGGAATAAGTAGTGAAACAAAGAAAGTGTGTTTCTTGAATGTGATTACATTGATCTTACACCCACACTTCCTTTAAATACCTGGAAGGTGTGGTTCCACCATACCTGTTATGGTGGAACTCTCACCTCTTCACTCTGTGTATCTCTGAGCCCACACTAATGGCTCCTAGGACCTGCAAATCCTGCACTTTATGGATACAAAGTGACTTCACAATTATGATAAAATCACAACAAGTTTCAGAGATACGGGTCCTGAGGCACAGAAGTTTAAGTGACATTCCCAAGAACACAGAGGAAGCCGGTGAGAGATGAGAAGCCCAGAGTTCCTGACCTCTGTCTCTGCAAAACCGCATGTCTTCTGCATACCTCCGAGATTTTTCCATTGCTGCCAGGAAACTGACTGTTCAGATGTGCCGCTGCACTCTGGTCTTCCGGCAAAATTACCTGTGTAGCAAGTGTAGGCTGACAATGGTTTTAAGGTGAACAGTGAAAGAGCCAGAATCGGATTTCTGCCACTTCACCCTTAGGAAATGCAAGAGGTTTGTTCCTGCCGGCAGGCCGTGTCCCTGAGAAACACTTGTGAGATCCCCTTCCCCTTGGCAAGAGTGCAGAGTATGAACCTGGGAGGGGTGAAGATCTGTTAAGGCTGAAGAACCTGTGCACCGGTGCTGGTTGGGTTGCTGGTCAGAGGCTCCAGCGATTACACAAGTGCTGGAGCTGAGCGTGTTTTGACAAGCCACAGAGAGTAAAACCTCCTGGGAAACGGCTCCTCAAACTTGCAGCAACCCTCAAGCAGATCCAGTTTTACTTGTAAACAAAGAGTTAGGCAGATATAAGAAACTCTCTTGTGCTTGTCTGTATCCCAAAGACATTTCACATACTGACCTTCATTTTTATATGCTTTCCTTGAATTCAGTTCAGGGCTAATAACAGATTTGTATTTCCTGGGTTTCCCAAAGTTTGTTTCCCTTAGTCAGCTGTGACAGGACTTCAGGGCTTTTTGACCCAGGTTTTTTCCTGCCAGGTGCTAGATACCTTGCCTTGGCTCCGTGGTGATTACTACAAGGAGGAGAAAGATAGAAAGTTATCTTCCAAGTAAATCCTTTCTTGTTTCATTGTTAATATTTCTTAGTTCTTCACTAGCACATGTTGAAATAAATGTAGCAACATCTTCCAATCCCTAATGATTCCATGATTCTATGATGAGTCTGTGATTCTAGGACTTTATGATTCTAAGTAGGTAGAAGTGGGAGCAAACTCTCGGGATGCTGAAGTTCTCTCTATCCCCTGTTTTATACAGGCACAAACTTCTTTACACAGTTAAAAACTTTTCAAAACTCTTCATCTTGTTTTGGACTTGTGATCCAGAATGTCATAACTGTAATTTTTTAGAGGGTTACTTTAATTTCTCCACTGCAGCCGCTGTTGTTCACTTACAGCTGTGTGGAAATGCTTGAGCTAATCTTCAGCAGGACTCTGAATAAAGCTTTCTGCACAGAAATGCTTAGTGTGGGCTCTCTTGGTTTGCTTTTCAGCAGAGAGGCATATTTATTTAGCTCTGCCTACATCAGTAAGAAGTGTGGCTAACTATGACCAACCCCGTGGAAGTAAACTAGCTGCTGAGGAGTCCATACTCACCTCACAAACAATTCTGGGATTTTACTTACTCTGCTTGGTTGAGTCTGATCCTATGAATTGAACTTCCATAAGAGGGTGTTTACCAGATGAACGCTGGTCACATATTTCATATTAATTTCATCTGAAAGGGATCCACCTGGTGCCCACTGTACAAGGCAAAGCAATCACATCAGAAGATCTGCCTCAGCATTGATCCAAATCAAAACACTAATGTAAACACATCTTCTGCTTTCTTAGACTTAGCAAGCCACCTGAATCTGTCTGTGGATGGAGACAAAGTGAAATAACCTTTGCTGTGGTCTGAATGGGCCAGATGTGACCAAGCTGTGATACAGAAATGGAGAGCCATGATCCTGCTATTATACTTGAAGGAGAGCTTAAGCCTGTCTCTATCCTCTTATTTAGTCTTGTTCTCAGTCTCTTCTAAAATCAAATCTGTTCTCCATGTCAAACTGGGAGTTGTGTTCCTGGTCTGCACCAGCTTTAATGTCTTTTTGGAACAGACATAAACAGGACTGAGCAGGCTACTCCAGATGAGCCTAGTGTTTGGAGCTTGTCATTTCGATTCTGCAAATGCTGGTAGACATCACTGCATCAGTTACAGGCAGTTTCCATTTCAAGGCTATTTTAGCAATTGTATCAGATAGAAATTTAGCCATCAGCTCCAAATAAGACAGGCAGACACTGCAGACACCCAGAATAAGAGAATTACAGTGTTCTGTACCACAGTTTACCAGACTACACCGAACAGAACCCAGCGACATTGTACATGCAGTTACAACTGATCCGTAGTCAGCACCACATCAAGTTGCAAGTCCACATGTCCTGTGGGCTGTGGCTCTGCTCAACGGAGAGAAGTTACAGAGATAGACCTGTGAAAAACACGTGGACCTGCTATGTTCCCTGTAAGGTATTACTGGGACAGGTTTTAAAACACTTTGCAACTGCTCAGATCTGAACAGTCCTGGAGTTTCAAATGGACAACTGACAGGTCAGTTAGGACTCTGATGGAGCAACTACATTCATGAAAGTTAATATTCTGGGATTTCATGTTTTTATGGAATTTTTCTTGTGTGATGGACCCTCCACCCTGCCCACATAACCCATTAATTTGCATTGAAGCACCACAGACAGAAAGTAAGAGAGAAGGCAGATGGAAGAGAATATGTCTAGTTGCAAAATAAAAGTCTGAAGGGACAAGGAATAATGGGAAAACTTCTATTTTTGACAGCTATACATCTTAAATGCATAAAAGACTTAAAAGTTGGAAGGCAGCATACTCCCAAACGCTTCACAGTTGTTGTCATTGGACACTTCATGTCAGCAATATGGCTCTGAGTGACATTTGTGGGAGTAGCGTTCGCAGCAAGAATTGTGCTGAACAGTAGCTTTGATTTGGCAGGTCCGTAACGCGCCACACAGCTCTCTGTACTTGTACCCAAGCTTCTCTCTTGGCTTCAGGATAACGTTGTGGCTTTGATAATTAGCCATGCGGAGATGCAGGTATTTTGTTAGGGTCCCGTGCTATGCAAACAGCTCTTCTGCCTCCAGGACCTGAGCTAGGGTGTCGGCATCAGGGTGCTTTTGCTTACAGTGTGTTTAGGCAACTGCCAAAGGCATGCTATTGCACTGGAAGGTGCAGACTCGTCCTCAGCCAGCGATGCTGCTGACAATGAGAGGTTGATCTGCACCACTTTCTCCAGGTCTTATCTTCCCGTTTAGTCTTTCAACCTAAGGAAGACCTTTGGTCTTTGTGTGGTTTTATTTAAGTTTTGATTAATTCAAATGCTTTGCATTCAGAAGTTTATCTTCAGTGTTACTGGCTTCATGGTCTACCAGGATGAAACTGAGGTAGGAGGCTCAGAAAGAATAATTTCCAGTACAGAAAGAAAAAACCCCGAAGCAAACCCATAAGAGAGAAGCTATCGGCAAGTGTGTTGTGGAATGATAAACAAGCATTATGATGAGCAGAATGGGAAAGAAAAGATAATAGAAAAAACACCTCATAAATGCATTCCGTTGCCACCCGGCCTCAAGGATAGTCTGTCACACGATGGCTTTTTTCAGCTTGAATTTTGTGCCAGTGTGGGTAGCTTCTTTTTTAATTGAGTAATAGAATCATTCTGGAAAAGAAACAGGGAGAGTAACAGCCTTACAGCTCCCAGCACATGGCTTTAGAGTGTCACAAAAATTGCTGTCATTCTTTCCATGATTTCTAGCTGCCTCTTAGGAACTTTATTCCCACGCTGGTGACAGGGTGAGAGCCCAGTCCTTACATGCTCTGTGTTGGACTCCAGCCAGCGGTACTCAAACAGCACACACTCTTGCCAGATCTGCTGAGAACCTGTGATGACATTTTTGGGAGGACAAGATGTTTCTCAAAGTTCAGGGTACGGGTGGATTATCTGTCTCTGTAAGTGTCTATGTGAGCTAAATAATTGCTTGGCTTCAGTTTGCAGTCTGGGCTGAGGTACTGGTTCACTGCTTTGACCTCTGCACCAAGGAGTGCATCTGAAGAGCTCAGGGTGTGCCCTGCTTGTGTCTACCGTGTTTTCACAATAATTTCCTCAATTAAAGGGAAGACCTTCACAGAATCATAGAATCATCAGGGATTGGAAGGGACCTCAAGAGATCATCTAGTCCAATCCCCCTGCCACAGCAGGATTCCCTAGACCATCTTAAAAATAAAATGTATTGGATGCTTTGTAGTTGTCTGTACCACAAAATGAACTGAACCTCCATGAACTTCTGGGTGTCATACAATGACTCTTAAAGCAGAGCTAGCCTGAGGGGTTGGTTAGCTGGGCAGCTGCCTGACATGCTTAAGATTAGAGTGCAAGACTGAAATTTTAGTTTAATGCTTATCCCCAATCAATTAGCCTTTTGGAAAGGCATGAAATTCTGACTTGCCTTGGGCACTGTTTGACTAAAGGCTACCTATGATGTGAAGCCCCAGAAGGTTGCAGATCTGGTCTCTGTGGGAGGCCCAGCTCTACAGCAGCAAACAAGATTTCCTCCAAAGGCTCTCAGTGGTCTGTTCAAAGAATTTTTCATCCTCCACCTGTGGCCTTGAAAGAGAGTTGACAGATGGGCTGTTGTAATGGGCCATTGTGTAAATAGCATGCATTTAGCCAAAACACCGAGGGTGTGCATTTACAGGGTCTTATATGGATTTTCACTGCAGATGAGGATGGCTCCACAGGAGCCACTGCAGACCTACTGCATTAATTCCCAGTGTAGAGCAAAGTGTTTTCTATTTCTTCAGTAGCTTCTTTTGGAAAGTAAATGCAGAAATTCAGGGAGGGAGGAAAGGAGATGTTCAGAAATAGCATTTGTCTTGGATATTAATGGTTGATTTTAATAACCTGGGCTTCCAAATCTTGGACTTCTAACAGCATTTGTACACATGTACAAAACCTTTGGGTCATTCTAACTCATCCTCCTCTTCATCCCTGTGCAGAATATTTAGGGATATAGTGGACTGGGAAATCAGGATGAACACAGTGGAGAAGAGGGAAAGGAAGGAAAGGAGAAGTAATGCCTGGAGCAGACTTATAAAATTTGCTGCACAAGATTCATGGGAATGTGAAGGCTGGAAGGGGCATCTGAGAAACAGCTGAGAAAATAGCAGTGAGGAGAAGGTAAGAGAAAGGCAAATATGTTATTTCAATGGAGCAGCAAGGAGGTGACAGACAGAAGATGGTCTCAAATTAAAATGAGAGATGATCAGAAGTAGTAGAAGAAGCACTGGAGGGGCCAGCTTGAAGGACACTGATGAGAAAGCAGGAGAGGTGATGACCATTGATCCCTGGGTGACCCAACAGGCAGGACTGGAATGGCTGGACATCCTCTCCACTGCTGGCCTCAGCAGCGTGTCAGCTGGCAGGACTGGAAGCTGGCAATATGGCAGTGATGGGGGGATGAGCAACACGTGAATTCACTGGCAAAGGGTAGCTGTTCCCAAAGGACCTAACGAATCTCAATATATATATAGAAGCAGGTCTGGCTCCCCGGCACAGGGCCAGCAAGTGAGAAAGAGCTAGCACACATGTCCATATTAGTACTCCCTCCTAATGATGGCCAAGACTCCTGCTTCCAGGCTTGCTGAGACCAAAATCACGCTTCCCGGTCTTTTCATTAAGCAAGTTCTGTGTGGGACCTGCAGAGATAAAAGTGTTCCTCATCTTTTCTCTGAATCCCGCAATAAGGCCAGACTTCTGTTTCCAGCTCAGGATGAAGTCCTCTGGATGACAGGGCAGAACAATCGCAGCCAACCAGACGGCACCACGACAGGTCACAGGACTATTTTTGGAGGATGAGAAAGTTTGCTGGAATCTGTACCAAATACCAACGAGTTCAGCCGGCAGGGAAAGTCAGTGCCACTCACCTCATGTGCATCAGCTTTTCCAGCTCTTCACTGCTGGCGTTTTGCACAGCAAAGTGTTGGCTCTGTGTGACCTGTTCAGAAGGAGTGTTGATGTCCTTCTCCTGCTGCTGACAGTGCTGACAGCAAAAGCAGCCCTGTTTCCTGGGAAGACAGCAGAAGCCATGATTCTTCTAGTAGATGCTGATTTCTCTCCCCAAAAATAAAAGTCATTTGAACTGCTGGGGCAGTGAATTATCTGCCTGGACAGACTGGATGAGAGGTAGCTCTTGAAATTTTCTTCAAATTACTGTGGAATCAGGGATTCAGGTCCTGTGTAGGAGATGGGCCTTCTTCAGCTTTGGCTGATGTCTCAAGCCTAAGTCTAGGGTTGTCTTCCTGTGCACAGGATTTCAGTTTCATGGCACCTCCCAAATGAAGAAAGAACATTCTCATCAGAGACAATTGTACTTCCATGCAGTTTGGGGAGCAATCTGTGCCTTCAAAACACAGAGAAAAAAAACTGCAGTCAGTTTTGTTGTTGATTTTTCTTTCCTGATTCCAGTCAATTGTTAATAATCATGTTGTCATGTTTTAAAGATTTGGCACCAAAACTCCATTCATTTCACTCAGAAAGAACCACTACCAATCCATTACAAAACCTGTCATTATCTCACACAGTCATATTCTTGACATCCGTTAAGTAAAGGTTTGTTTTACACTTCAAAAGTCAATCTGCACAGCTGACTAAACTTCTTAGAACTCTACAGCCTGGGTCTGTCAAATATTTAGAAAAAAGAAGTTAGTTTAAGAAAAATATTTGTTTTAGTTGGAAAGTGAGTTGCCTTTTTTCTGTGTATGGTAAAACATTCATTTGTTTCCTTAAAAACTGAAGTAGGGAGTGGAAGAAAGAAGCTGAAGCATTTCCTGTGCACTGTGTCTGATTTTATCAGAACCAGAACATGGCAGCTGGGCCGGTTCTCCGTATATTTAGTTTCAAGCTCTGACTGCTGGCCACTGAGTTTTCCATGCTTTTAGCTATAACATTCTGGATGGTAGATGGAGGTCAAGTTAGGTTCCTGGGTAGCTTGCAAAGAAAGTCCTTGAAAGTATTTGATTCAAGGTACCTGCGATTCACAACCAAGTAGGTGCTAGAGGACAGTCTTGACTCAGCTGTCGGGCTTGGTTACACCATTAATCCAGGTACAAGAACCTTGTGCGTGTACTTATAGGCCTTGGCAAACACACTCAGAAACATGAAAGTGCTGGAAGAGCCTTTCAGGTTCTTCCAGTAGCTGATCCCACTGTGTTTATTTTTATCATTAGCTCTGGTCATTCATACATGGTATTACAAGACAGTCTTGGAGCTATTTAGAGCGGTGGTACGGGTACTACTGTAAAGAATTCAGATAGAATCACAGAATGTTAGAGGTTGGAAGGGACCTCGAAAGATCATCTAAGTCCAACCCCTGCTGCTGGGGCAGGGTAAGCCTACAGTGCTGTCTCAAGATGTCCTACATGGGTCTCAATCCCATGACCCCAGGAGTTCAGAGTCTCATGCTCTACCAGCTGAGCCAGCCAGGTGCCATCTCAGCAGCATGGTGGAATATGTGCATTGGTACTTTCTGCTCCAGGCTTCACCCTGGTGACAGTCTTGGCCACACAGTTTTACAATTATTTCATTTTAAAAATGGTCTATTAAATTACAGAAATTATTTGTGTTTTATCAGAAAAAAGTATTAAATAGAAAATGCAGTTTTGAGAAAATAAAAAATGTTCATTTCAGTTTTATATTCCACCCCCGCCCCCAAATACTCCTGAAGAGAAACCATAATGAGTTATCTCTGAAGTGAGATCTGCAGAATGGAAAATCCAGACAGCATCTCTCATCTGTGCAGTCACACTCTGTGGTCACTTGTCACAAGCTAGGAAAAGAATTAATTTACCAGCCAGTGGCCAGCAGTCAGAGCAGATACACTTCCGATGATCACTGAGATAAGACAAACTTAGAGAAAATTCAGTTAAGAAGTGGCTATCTTCCATAGAAAGAAATTTTGATTGCTTCTAGCCAGGTAGTATTGGACTGTATCTTATGTGCTGAGGTCAGATTCAGGTCAACTATGCTGATAACTGAATTAGAGCTTAGCAAGCGCGTTGGGTCTGGTACGACTGAGCACACCTCATCAGTGGAGTAAAGCCCTGAAGAGTATTCTCTTGTGGTCATGCTGGTGCAGTCAAAGAGAAAAGAGCAGGGAAGCCAGGTGACAGAGAAGAGAACCCACATTTCATACATACTGCTGGACTTCAAAGGTTGATTTCAAAGCATGATTTTGAATTTCTGTGAAAAAAATAAGCAAGATTTTTTTTAACTCCTGTCCAACAAGAAAGATTAGGTCATGACCACAAGGAGTATTAGATGTAATTGATCATCTCAAATCAAAAATTACCTCCACAAATATTTCAGCACTTGTACCTTAAACATGAAGAGTCTTTACGAAGTTTTGAGTAGGGTTCATACTGCCTTAACTGAGCCACTGAAAACGAGGCGTCTAATCTGAGTGAATCGTTTAGCCTCCTTCGATAGTCACTGGAGCTGAACAAGTAAGTGTGCCAGGAGCTATTTACATCCTATCTGGAGTGACTTTCTCACAGCGTTTATACCTACCTACCCTCTACAGAGTGACACTAGACAATTTAGAAATAAACGTGTTACATGTGAATCAACTCAAGTTTGAGGCTGTCTGAAGTTGTCTCCCAGGCAGACTTGCCAAACAGCACCAGACCTGTCCCTGGCCTAAGCCTTGCCATACGTCACACAGATTCTCCTACAAGGATCGGTGCCTCCTACAGCAAACTTAGCAGCTGATCCATCTCAAACAGAGCCAGGAAACAGGAATGCAGTAAGTGACATTTTTTCATAAAACTGATAGAACACAAGTCCAGGACAGAAGTTCAGCTTCTTCCTACACAGCTTTGAGCTTTCGTCTCTTCTGTCCTGGAATGTGTTTTTACCGCTATCCTGAGTAGGAAGATACGGACACCCTCATTCTTGTACCCTGAGGCTCTTTTGCTTTATATGGTCAACTTCAACATTCACAGAGAAAGAAAGCACCAAGTAACAGAAGTTTGGCTGGGGAAGCCTTTAATTTTCTGCAGTGTTTTACTATTACACATTCCCGTGAGCGATTTAAACCCTGGGATTTAGAGTCATCTCTCCCTCTTCCATTTCGTTGTTTAAATGTGTCACATAAAGTGGAAGAACTCCTGTGTGTGGGAACAAGAACAAGAACAACCCTTCGTAAGTCACATAAAGCTCTTCTTAATGACTGTGGTGCCCTAGGGAGTCAGAAGGACAGAGCTTAGATTCATGAAACAGAAGGGAACTCAGAACCCTGTGTTCTAGGTAAGTGCCCCAGCCTCTGGAGGCTCTGACCAAGAGGAGTGAGAGACACAAACATTTCATTCTCCAGCCTTCTTTAAACAGAGAATCGCATTACAGAAGCAGTTTTGTGTCTAGCTGTCAGGGAGAAATCAGGAGAGCAGTGGGAGCAATAATACAAGACCAAGTGTAAGGTCCTGCATCTGGGTCGAGGCAATCCTAGGCACAAGTACAGGCTGGGCAGTGACTGGCTGCAAAGTAGCCCTGAGGAGAGGGTCTTGGGGGTGTTTGTGGACGAGAGGCTCAACATGAGCCGGGAGTGTGCACTTGCGGCCTGGAGGGCAAACTGGATCCTGGGCTGCATCAGGAGAACTGTGGGCAGCAGGTCAAGGGAGGTGATTCTCCCCCTCTACTCCACTCTCGTGAGACCCCACCTGGAGCACTGCATCCAGTTCTGGAGCCCTTATTACAGGAGAGATGCTGGAGCAAGTGCAGAGGAGGGCCACGAGGATGATCAGAGGGCTGGAGCACCTCTCCTATGAGGCCAGACTGAGAGTTGGGGCTGTTGAGTCTGGAGAAGAGGAGGCTCCCAGGTGACCTCATTGTGGCCTTCCAGTATCTGAAGGGGGCCTACAAAAAGGATGGGGAGGGGCTTTTTAGGATGTCAGGTAGTGACAGGACTAAGGGCAATGGAGCAAAGCTGGAGATGGGTAGATTTAGAGTGGATGTGAGGAGGAAGTTCTTCACCATGAGAGTGGTGAGAGCCTGGAATGGGTTGCCCAGGGAGGTGGTTGGAGCCCCATCCCTGGAGGTGTTTAAGGCCAGGCTGGATGGGGCTCTGGCCAGCCTGATCTAGGGTGGGGTGTCCCTGCCCATGGCAGGGGAGTTGGAACTGGATGATCAGGTGGTCCCTTCCAACCCAGACTGACTGTATGACTTGGTCTGGGTGATCCTGCTGTGGCAGGGGATTGGACTAGATGACCTTTCGAGGTCGCTTCCAATCCCTAATGATTCTATGATTCTATGTGGCCAGACCCTGGGGATCAAGAAGAGGTGAAGCAGAACTCATGTTTTGTTGTAGTTTCTGATTATACAGTTTAAGGAACTCCAGCAGACCTTGCTGTTTTACATAGCACTTCTTACTGGGTTATCCATTTCAATGCTTTGGGCTTTGAGCAATCCTGGATGCACAACCTAAAAACTGGGTGCTGCAGGCTCTAAAGCGCAGCGCTCTTACTATGCTGATCTGAGGGTTACCAAACCCCAAGAAAGCCTAAGCAGTAACTTTCCATCCATTTATTTTGGATTTGATCATGCAGTTAAACTGTGGCACCCTAGAGTCCACCGCACATTTCCAAGCTTAGTCCCCATGAACTTTGGGCATTTTTTATTAGATTTCATGTTATTGCTCTTCTGTCCATTGCAGTTCAGTGCAGAACTGTGATTATCATTTCTGTTGCCTTCATGTGGAGTTGAGGGCGAAGTGTTTATCAACACACGACGGGAAATTGCCTTACTGGTGCAGTGTTACCACTGGGACATAGGCTTTGGAGAAATACAGGCAGTTTTGGCTTTAATGCAGCCTTTTATACACCAGCCTATGTGATCATAAAGTGTTTTACGTCTCTTTTTCAACAACACACTCAAATAGGCTGTAGACCAATCAGTTTTTCTTAGATGGGATGATTGATTTTTCTGGAAGCCTTAGTCTTCAATATGACTACGTGCTTATTTTAATTTGTAGTGAAGTGTTTCAGCTCTTACCCCAGTCATTTTGCTTGGGTAAGGTAGCCTCTTCACAGCGATGGTTGCGTTAGAGTACATGACAAAAGCCTGAGATAGGTTTAATAGAAGTTAGAATCCACTTAATACAAAATGACCCACAGAATTTCCACAGGGATGCAAAGTCATCTTTCAGCAGCTGGTGGAATGATTCCTTATGAAAGAATATCAATGGGGATACTGCAACTTCGGAAAGAGCGTAATATACTAAATGTCAGTCTCTGTGCTTATGAAAATGTCTCTTGTCAAACCAACCAGACGTCTCTCCCTGGTGGGATTACAAGCTGGGTTAATAAAGGTAGCTAGTGATGACACAACACACAGAGATGTACGTCAGGCACCAATCTCAGCACCCAGCAAACACTCCTTTAAGAAGCTGAATGACTAAAAATCAACACAGCACACGTTGAGTTGCTTAGAACTGGCTGACTGGTAGTTCTCAGAACGCAAGCAGTGAATCATAACTGAACAAATATGGCTCTGGTGATCATTGGAAGAGTGAGAAGGAGTTAGGTTCCTTTTTAACTTCTTAATATTTTGTATGAAATGGATCTAGTTCTGGGGATCACTGTCTTAGGAAATTGTCTGAAAACTGAGAAGGAAATGAGAAGTGTGAGGGGAGAGGTGTATGAACAGTTAAAGGACAAGAAAACAAGGATTGTAAACCAATAAATCCAATCTGTTTAGTTTGTGAAAGGAAAGGTTGATGACATAATCTCAGTTTGTAAATATCTCCATGGAGAAAATGCATTTGATAATTAGGGCTTCTTCAGTTCAACAAAGACGTAACAAGATGTAGTAGCTGGACAGTGAAGCTGGAAAAATTCAGATTTAAAAGCATTAGTTTTGTAAAGAACATGATTAACCTCTGGAACAATTTAACAAGGAGATTTATGGTGAAACCTCTGTCTCTGGAAATCTGTAACTCAGAACAGGGTGCCTTTCAGAAAGAGTGAATTAGATTGGTGAGTGGTTCCTCACGGTTTTATGATTTGAGAAACTCTTGGGTGACTTAACTATTCAGTTTGCTTATGTTTCAATGGCTGTCTGCCCTTTGTATCTGTGCTGTTTCGTGCTGGCTCAGAAGTGGTAGCATGGAGCAAAACCCCTCTCTCACACAAGGATGTGTTTACACACTGGTGCACTTTGTGGGCTGCTGTAAAACTTGAACTACTGCTTTAAGTAGTTCAAAATGAAAGACGGGCTCTGGCAGCAGTAGGATGTACACAGCTGTGGCGTGTGTGCCTGTCATGTCATACCCCTAGCAAGCACTCCGACCCTGGCATGCCTTTTCTAACATAAATAGTTTAGAGTACATGATCATGCTCTGAGGGAGAAAAAGATGGCAGCGTGCTGTAGCAACCCGACCAAGAGGGACTCAACAGCGACACGACTGTGCTGGCTTAGGCTGCCGTCGAACAACTAACTCAGAAGCAGCTCAAGGTTTGGTCAAGGTCTGCGCTACAAGCTGTCTGAAGGAAACACCAGACTGTGTGCCCCGTGATGAGAATGCAGTCTTTGTCGCTGAGCAGAATGGCATCTAAGGGTGTATTTTAACTGTTGAATTGTAGAATTATTTACGTTAAGGAAACTTTATTGAGTGTTCCCCTCTGTGGTGGCAGGACTCAACATCTCTGGCACAGGGAAGGAAAGAGGGTCTCATCCAGCCAAGTAGCAGTGCTCGCTCCCACCTTCTCACACCTGGATCCTCCAACTTGTGCTTTATTAGCTGTAATTCTTAACACTGTCATGTGGTTAAAAGACAAAATGTGTTTCACATTCTTTCTGAGATTATTACTGGCCTCTTGGCTGTATTCTACTTTACATAATGAAGTCATAGAATGGCTAGGGTTGGAAGGTACCTGAAAGATCATCTAGTTCCAACCCCCCTGCATAGGCAGGGGCAACCTTCACTAGATCAGGTTATTCAGGGCCCCAGCCAACCTGGACTTGAGCACTTCCAGGAATGGAGCAGCCACAACTTCCTTGGGTAACCTGTTCCAGCATCACATCACCCTCACAGGAAAGAATTTGTTCCTGATATCCAACCTAAATCTCCCATCTTCCAATTTGTAACCTTTTCCCTTTGTCCTCTCACTGTGCACCCTGTAAAAAGCCCTGCCCCAGCTTTCTTGTAGCTCCTTCAGCTATTGGAAAGCTGTTAGTCACCTGGGAGCCTCCTTCTCCCTAGGCTGAACCCCAACTCTGTCCTCACAGGGGAGGTGCTCCAGCCCTCTGATCATTTTAGTTGCTCTCCTCTGGACACATTCCAGAAGCTCTATGCCTTCATTATGTTGGGGACTCCAGAACAGGACACAGTACTGCAGGTGGGGTCTCACCAGCGCAGAATAGAGGGGGAAAATCACCTCCCTCAACTGACTGTCACTGCTTCTTTTGATGTGGTCCAGGACACGGTTGGCTCTCTGGGCTGCAAATGCACAGTGACGGCTCCTGTTCAACTTCTGGTTCACCACCACCACCAAGTCCTTCTCCTCAGGGCTATCCTCAGTCCTTTCTCCTCCCACTCTGTATTGATGCGTGGGATTGCCTTGACCCAGGTGCAGAATCTTGCACTTGCCCATGTTGAACTTTGCACAAGCTGTTTGCACAGCCCAATTCTGGAGCCTGTCAAGGTCCCTCTGGATGGCCTCCCTTCCCTCCAGTGTGTTGACTTCACCACACAGTTTGGTGTAATCAGCAAACTTACTGAGGGTGCATTCAATCCCACTGTCCGTGTCGCTGACGGGGATGTTAAATGGCACTGGTCTGAGTACTGACTGTTGAGGGACAGCACTCACCACACCTCTCCACACTGAGCTGTCGATCACGACTCTTTGGGTGTGACCATCCAGACAGTAACCTATTCAACAAGTAGTCCCTTCATCCAATCCTTATGGTTCCAGTTTAGAGATCAAAATATTGTGTGGGACAGTGTCGAACGCTTTGCACAGGTCAAGGTAGATGACATCTGTTCTCTGCTGTTGTCCACCAAGGCTGTGACCCCATTATAAAAGGCCACCAAATTGGTCAGGCAGGACTTACCCTTGGTGAAACTTGCCCTCGGTGCCACCATTCACCCCTTTATTAACTGCTTGCCTCAGTAGAGCCTTCCCTCTACTTTCTTGCCTGAGTTTCAGTTGGTTACAGCATTTCTTCATATTTATAGAATCATAGAATCATTAAGGATTGGAAGGGACCTTGAAAGATCATCTAGTCCAATCCTCCTGCCACAGCAGGATCACCCAGACCAAGTCATACAGTCAGTCTGGGTTGGAAGGGACCACAGGATCATCCAGTTCCAACCCCCCCACCATGGGCAGGGACACCCCACCCTAGACCAGGCTGGCCAGAGCCTCATCCAGCCCGGCCTTAAACACCTCCAAGGATGGGGCCTCCCTGGGCAACCCATTCCAGGCTCTCACCACTCTCATGGTGAAGAACTTCCTCCTCACATCCACTCTAAAACTTCCCATCTCCAGCTTTACTCCATTCCCCTAGTCCTGTCGCTACCTGACATCCTAAGCAGCCCCTCCCCATCCTTTTTGTAGGCCCCTTCAGATACTGGAAGGCCACAATAAGGTCACACAACTGCCACAACATGTAGAAAAGGAATGTAGATGTAGAAAAAGAACGTAGACGTTTCAAAAGGATTAGTCATCATATGAGTTATAAGGTTAACATGGTTTCTCTAGGACATAAATCCATCTGCATTCTTAGGGCATTAATCAACACAAAATGTCTGGGACTTAAAAGAGAAACTTCCTTCACCAAAATGTTGTTGCATAATTCCTATTGCGGAAACTTTACGTCTTCCTCTGATAGTGGTGCCGTTAGTTTAACCTGGGACAGCAATTCCTGAACAACTTTGTGGAGCACTCCTGTGACAGTTCAGCAGCTGATCAGTTCCATCTCGTGCAGGGCAGCCAGATGTCCCGCTGATGTAACGTTGTCCCACCTTCTGGCGTCTTATCTCTTTCCTTTGCTTGCCTGAAGGAAGTCTAGCTTTCCTTATGTTTTCACACACTTTTGCTATCTAATGCCTTTCGCATTGGGGCATAAATCTACCTGCAACGCAACTGCGAGGTAGTTGGAAATGGGTCACAGGGAGTTTCTAGAAATCTGGCACTCAGGAAAACTTCCAGGGGAAAATGATTGCTCTCCAGCTGATTTCATGTCCTGTTTTGTGTCTTTCTTACTGCAAGGAGAGATACGTGTCGTAAGTTGCAATCACGGCAACTGCGGTCATTATAATTAATTGTAGAAAATGTCCTTCGGTCTAGTACTTTGATTCCAGTAGTTCTTAATGTTCTAAAGCTGTCACTTACAGAGTTTGAATAAAAGAAGGTAATTTAAAAAAAATCCAACACTCTGTATTTTTCTTTATTAGTAAACACTTTAGGTCATGTTTTCAAATGGCTCTGCTACTCAAGTAGCTTTGGAGCTCAAGTGCTGTCATGGAGATTGCTGTAGCCATTTTGGTGTAGATTTTTAGTTTTTGAAGCTTGGAGCATGTAAATGACACCTACCAGAAACTGAGACATTTTGTCTGGAAATATACTGGGATAAGTGTGATAAGTAAGGAAAAATTGCTAGTATCTATGATCATAGAATCATAAAATCATAGAGTAGTTAAGGTTGGAAAAGACCTGTAGGGTCATCAAGTCCGACCAGCAATCCAATGCCATCATGTCCACTAAACATGTTTTCAAGTGACAGATCCACACATTTTTTCAACACCTCCAGGGACAGCCACACCAGCACCTCCTTGGGCAGACTGTGCCAATCCCTGACCACTCTTTTCCAGCAGAGAAATTTTTCCTGATGTCCAATCTAAACCTCCCCTGGCACAACTCGAGGCTGTTTTCTCTTGTTCTATTGCTAATGACTTGTGAGAAGGGGCCACTCTTACCTCTCTAACATTTCCTTTCAGGTAGTTGTAAAGAGCAATAAGATGTCCTCTCAACCACCTTTTCTCCAGACAAAACAACCCCAGTTCTTTTGGTGACTCCTCATAAGACCTGTCCTCCAAGTCCTACACAAACTTTGTTGCTCTTCTATCTTGCATGTCCTAGGACATTGGTCAGTGGAAATGTACTGGGAATATACCATGGAAATACACTGAGGAAGACACCACTGAAGTGGNTCTCACCTCTCTAACATTTCCTTTCAGGTAGTTGTAAAGAGCAATAAGATGTCCTCTCAACCACCTTTTCTCCAGACAAAACAACCCCAGTTCTTTTGGTGACTCCTCATAAGACCTGTCCTCCAAGTCCTACACAAACTTTGTTGCTCTATCTTGCATGTCCTAGGACATTGGTCAGTGGAAATGTACTGGGAATATACCGTGGAAATGCACTGGGGAAGATACCACTGAAGTGCAGAGGTGGTGAACGTTTACATGTGTGGGTGGCGCAGGCATTCTACGTCAACAGTTTCAAAGTTCTCATTCACCTCACTGTTGGGGCAGTGCAAGAAGAAGCTTCCATGCTTGACAATAGCACCAGTTTATGCTCTTCCAGGCTCTCCTGCCTTTCAAAATGGCCCAGTAAAGACTTTGCAGGTCAGTTTTCTGAGTTGGGTTCCAGCTGTGCTGAGGGTCTGCAGCAGATAAGAACCAGTTTGATCGGCACTGCCTCGACAAGAACTATCAACAATGACCTGAAACGGGAAGTATGCAGCAAGGTAAGGAAATATGCTGATGACACAAAGTTGTTCAGACTCGTAGGACAAGGGCAGACGGTGAAGTGTTGCAAAGACTGGATGACTGGGCTATAAAGTGATGGGTGAAATGCAATGTAGATATATGCAAAGTAATGCACATAAGGAAAAGCAGTCCCCTCTCTCCTTATAAAAAGGTCTCTGAGGTGTATTAGGATTTGAAAAGGTCCAGAGAAGGGCAACAGGGATGATCCCTCTTTTTCTGAAATGGTTTCTGCATAAACAGCCGCTGCATAGGCTCCAGGTCCTCAGTTTGAACAAGAAACTCAAGGAGGCTTTGGTAGAGCTTGGAATAATTATGGGCAACATGAATGCTGACAGCTCACTTTCTTTGCCAAACGTGAGAACTGGGGACATCATGTGTGTGAGTAAGGGCCAGCTACAGAGCAAACTAAAGACGGTGACTCTCACACGGGAGACGGACCCGTGGGCCAGATTGCCAGAGGCGGTTGTGCATAAAATTGGCTTGATATCAATAGGCAGCTGGACAAACACTTGCAAGAATCACCCTCTGGAGACTACTAAATAAGAAAATCTCCTCACGAGGAGAAAATCCTTGAGCTGAACGTAGTTTCAGTATGCAAATGTAAAGCGTCACGCGTGCTCTTCCTTGGATTTTTACCTGTGAATGCTGATGGGTTGTTGGCCTGAGCCAGAAGCAGTGATCGTTGCATTCATCTCACTACAGCCTTTCCAGCAGGAGTTCTCCCTCTTGCTGTGTTTAGCAGCATTCACTGAGCTGGCTGTCTTACAAACATGGACTTAAGAGGCAGTCTTTATCCCCAAAATCTTATCTTAATAGCAAGATATAACCTGTGGAAGGTTAGGTGGGAAGAAGCCTAACCAAGGAACCCGTTCAGCAAGTTTTTCCACACTCTGCCTTCACGATGTATAAACATGTGAATAGGAGCCAGAGGATAATTAAGTGCTAGAGTGTATCTATAGCTGTGTTTTATTGAGGGGCTCTTCTTGAGCTTCTTAAACAACCCTATACAGAATTCCATTCTTCAGTGGAAAAGCACTGTAAAAAGCTAATATGATCAGGAAACACACCACGTCCAGCTGGCCAGTAAGACTCTGTATTAGTACCAGAAACACTATATTCCAGGAAAAAAAATCATGGAAATTATTGTAAAAATGATGCTTACCTAAAAGTTTTCTAATTAGATCAACAAATATGAAGATATGGTGTGTACCAGGTTATACATCATTTCATATGATAAAAAAGCATTGCAAAAATGTGTGGCTGTCCTGGTATCCTTATATGATAATGTCTATAACCATTTGAAGAGTGGGTGTCAGGAGGATGGAGCAAGGCTCTGCTCGATGTCATCTAGTGATAAGATCAAGGGCAATGGGTGTGAGCTGGAACATAGGAAGTTCCACATCAGTCTGAGAAAGAACTTCTTCACAGTGAGGGTGATGGAGCACTGGAAGGGGCTGCCCAGGGGGGTTGTGGAGTCTCCCTCACTGGAGATATTCAAGACCCGACTGGATAGGTTCCTGTGTGACTTGGTCTGGGTGATCCTGCTGTGTCAGGGGGATTGGACTAGATGATCTTTCGAGGTCCCTTCCAATCCCTAAAGATTCTGTGATACGATTGTACGCCTGTCTGAGCGAGCTGACTTGTTTGCATTTGTTTAGGCATCACCTTTACACTGCCAAAGCAGGCACATGTGTGAGCACGCGTGTCTTCCATTGTACAGCCAAGCTATCTTGTTTTCTATTTTCTTTACTTCTTCTAAAGTGTAATTTAACTTCTGCTTCCCTCACAAACTTCTTTAAAGCAAAAGCCTTTCTGTTTTACAAGTCTTAAAGGATCTTGTTTCCAGGACATTTTGTGAAAAAATTAGACAAATTTTTCCATGTAATTTAAAACCCCCAATATCAAAACAAATGTGAAAGAAACTGAATGGGGAAGGAAAGCAGTACTGCAGCTTTTGTCCTCTAATCAGCATTTTTGTTGTTCAAGACTTCCTGAGTGGTAAAATAGCTCAGCCACCCATGCAGTCAAGTCAGAGGGCAGAAAATTTTTATATTACTCAGATTTCCTCAAGGGTCTGACCACACTGTGACCTCTTTGCATTCTGCAAAGCTCTGTGACTCAGAGACTTTATGATGCTTCTCTTTTAAACAGTTTCTCCAGTGCACATTCAGGCTTTGCTCTGTGACACTCTTGAGCTCAAGGTGGGTAAAAGCATCTTGCCAGATTCAGCAACCTGGGGTCATTCCTCGACACGTTTGATTAGTCGTAACCGTCTGTTTTGTCATCCGAGCTGTGCTTTGCTTATGGAACTTGATGCACTGGAGTAGCCCCACTCATTTCAGGTTCTGATGTAAATGAATGAATTTACTTATAGAGCCATCCATCTGTTTTATTCTAGTACAAGCTTGATAAGCCTTTTTTAATTAATCTGGAAAAAAATCCTCTAAGGCCTGTGAAGCAGCAACACATTCCTAGCGACAAAAAGACCAAAAGAAGAGGGAAAAAATGGGTACCTGCAGGGTTACAGACCACATACACAGTAAAAAAGAAAACCAACAATGAAGTAGGTGAGCAAATAATTGACGTTACATTCATCTCTATGTCCAGAACTGAAGATTAAAGCCTCCTAGAATTAAAATAGTGCAGAAACAGACGCAAACGTGAACTTCAGGAGGATTTCAATGTGACAAGAGCTGCAAGCTAAAATGAACAATTCTTCAGTACTGTCCTGATGTACTCCATTCTGTTGCCTTCTATTTTCATGAGTTTGTTACTTAACAAACATAGCTATGCACATCAAAGAGAACATTTAGAGATACACAGCAGATTTGTCTTATGATCACATGGATTGAGACTGTGAGCAGCAGAACAAAAACCACGTTCACAGTTTAAGAAGCAGGACAATTAATACAGCTTTTGCAGCTTGGTGTACAATCTACACCTTTACAGAAGTGGTGACGGAGCGGTTTACGAGGACATGAATGTAGACACTGTACACAGCACGTGCATACATTGAGAAACGTTTGATTGATCAGCTCATTGTGATCCCTTCCCACTTTGCATGGGGCTGCCTCACTGCTGGTTGCACTGTAACTTGGCACAAGGAGCTGATGAGGAAAGCAAGAAACAATCTAGGTAGAAAACCAGGTGAGCAAGGAGGAGGGGGAAGTAACCTGAGTGTCTCACACTACTCGCATGACCCAAAAGCCGTGGTCAGGTGGGAGATGGATGTCTAAGCCTGACAACAGGTAGTCTCACATCCTTGTTTTTCCTGCACTCCAAAGAAGATGAAGCAGGCAGGGAGCCAGGCTGGAGCCACACATTGGGTTCTTTCTCAGCTCTTGTAAAAGATGCGGAGACATACTCTCCAGGCTTTCCTGCCAGCCTCCAAGTTTGTGTGGACCAGGTGGTGCACACACACGAGGGGATAACCGCGTGAATGCCATTAAAGCAAAAGGAGAAGAATCACCATGGCATACTCTGAAACCAAATGATCTTTCCATATTATTCTGGGTTATTTATTACAGAATATGCAGTTAAATATAACCTCTTACAGTTTTTAAGGTGAGTTGTGCGTTTTAATAAAAAACAAAAGGAAACCTAGAACGTGACAACTAAATGGCATTGAGATTCTGATAACAGCACAGGTAAGAGCAGATAGTTAAGAGCAGTTGTTCAGTAACACAGGTAAAACGCTTCCTACGTAATTTTAAGACTTAAAGCAATTTCCTTTGTGTAGAGACATCTACTGCAATTTTATGCAATTTTATGCAACTCAGGGTATGAAGGATATGAGTGCATGTGTGGTACAGGACCTGGGAGCGACCCGCAGCTTTCCGGAGAGGCATTTGGAAGCCACATATTACTAAGGGTTTCTAGCTTCACCCTGTGAATCCCCCATCATGTGTCTGCTAAAGGCTCATCATGAAGTCATCTACCCTTTCAGCCATCTCTTCTGTCCCAGATGACAGCCTAGATGAATTTTCTCTCTTTCCATTAAAGGAACCTAGATGACAGAGTAGTCCCTGACATGGGTAAGAGTAAGGAATGTCAGCTGTGCTCCCTCTGCTAGACAATTACTGTAGAAGAGTTGTCAAATGTATACCGTAGTTTGTGCAGTCCAGTTCAGCCATCAGTCATGCCGTCGGACCATGGCTATGCCACCAGTCTGATTGCCTGCACAGACAAGGGGCAGTCATGAACTTCCATGGTCTTTTGGTGGGTCTCACAGATAATCTACAAACATTAAAAAGGGAGAGAATCCAGGCCTGACTTCATCTTTCTTGGGCTGCCCAAAAGTAATTAGCTAATTTGTGGAAGTTAAGTGACAAAACCAATTGATTATTTAGGTACTTAAACAGGCATGGATTTTCAGGTTTAATAAGTGCAATCATGCCTCAGTTTATTGCCAATCAATGTGGCTAAAAAATGCCTGGGCACTCGAGAAAGGGAGAACAACAGTTTGAAAAGTCTGTTAGGATTAAAAGCACTGCCTAGCATCTCATCCAAATGGAAGTCTACGAGAACAGTTCAGCTGTCTGATGGTGGAGCAAAGAAAGAGATGATACTTGACGTTTTCTGAGAGGAGAATCCCAGATTCTGATGAATTCTCTTCTGCCTGTGACTGATGGAATTATCTATTGCAAATAGAGTTTGTTGCTAATTTGGCCGTTCTGCAGTTCATGAATCATTCTGGAAACAATCCTGATTTCTACAAACACATTTGTTATTTGCAGGTATTCACTGAACAGTTTTATGTGAACGGATCTGAGCCTGGTTTTTTGTTCTCAAATTGTTAGTGTCATCTATTCAGTATTTGAGAGTTTGACTGGTCAACCAAATCACATACTATTGTCTGTCTTCCCTGATTGGGCAGCTGAAACTTATAAATACAAGCATAATGAGCAGCAAAGGATGAATAGCAAATAGGATGAAGCAAATATTGGATCATCTGATGTTTCACACAAGGAAATGCATAATTCATGCAACTTTTAGGACTTGAACGTTATCCTGAATACCTGGCAGCTTTCAGAATATCCTGTAATGAGTAATATATGTCAGAAATATCAGCAATTATGCTCTCCATTCTATTAGCATAGTATTTGAGAATCAAGACTTCCGTGGGGAAGGAAGTGTTGAACATACTGACAAGAGTGCATTTATCTGCATTTATAAATGTGTAGATGTGATTATTATTTTCCATCAATATTCTAACTATGTTGTTAAAGCACAAATGTATGGACCTAGTACCTGAAGCTATTCAACCAGTAACAGGACATGACTTCTTCATGTATGCTAGAACAGAATAGAGGACTTATGACAGCTGCTGTGCCTCAGGGCTTGATGTTGGGACCATCTCTGTTTAACATTTTTGTTAACATTATTGATGATCTCAATAAAGACACAGAGTGTATCATTAGTAAGTTTGCAGATGACATCAAGTTAGGTGGAAGTGTTCATCTGCAAGACGGGAGGGAGACTCTTCTGAGAGACTTGGCTAGATTGGAGCATTAGGCTGATGTCAGTGGCAGGAGCTTCAATAAGGCCAAGTGCCAGGTCCTGCACTTGGGCCACAACAACCCCCCGCAACGCTACAGGCTTGGAGAGGTGTGGCTGGAGAGCTGTCTGGCGGAGAGGGACCTGGGGGTCCTAGTTGACAGGAAGATGAATATGAGCCAGCAGAGTGCCCAGGTGGCCAAGAAGGCCAATGGCATCCTGGCTTGTATTAGAAAAGTGTGGCCAGCAGGAGAAGGGAGGTTATCGTCCCCACTGTATTTGACACTTGTGAGGCCACATCTTGAGTGTGAGACTGAAAGAGCTGGGCTCTTTAGTTTGAAGAACAGGATGCTGAGAGGAGGCTTTATTATTCTCTACAGTTACCTGAAAGGACATTGTGGAGAGGTTGGTGCTGGTCTCTTCCTGCAAGCAATTAGTGATAGAACAAGAGGGAATGGGTTCAAGTTACAACAGGGTAGGCTTAGACTTGATATTAGAAACATTTATTTCACAGGGAGGGTGGTCAAGCACTAGAATAGGATTCCCAGGGAGGTGGCTGGTCGGCATCCCTGGATGTGTTTAATGATCGTTTGGATGAGGTGTTGAGGGGTATGGTTTAGGGGTGAACTTGTAAGGTAGGGTAGATGGTTGGACTCGATGATCCCAGGGGTCTTTTCCAGTCAGAATGATTCTATGTGATTCTGTATGAAGTGAACAAAGACAGGGAGTACGCTTTAAATGCAGACTTGATGTAGAAGAAAACCTGTCCAGATTTCAGGAGCTTCATGAAAGAAGACTCTCAACTAACAACCTGTTTTAATATTGTTAATAAATTATTTTGCTTTTAATGTCTTGGTTGTTCTTCATTAAAATATTAAACATATTTGCATTGCTACTCATTTCTTTCCTGTGTGTTCAGACCTGAAGTGGTCACATATTTATACATATACCCTGGCATGGTGAGATTTAATAGCTAATTGATCATTAACACTACTAGTATTTACTTTTGAGGGGAAAATTTTGTTATAAAGAGAACCTAGTGATGATTAGTTAGTTATCTAACTATTCCTCATCATTTGGATCCAGGATATCAATGCACTTAATGCCTTGATCTAGTGGCCAGGATGAGGTTTTGACTGGTGTCAGTGTAGCACCGGTAGGGACTGGCCACCCATGTCTTGTGTATCTCTCTGCATCGTTGCCTCTTGGCCCCTTGTGTATGCAGAGCTCATCAAAGCCTGGGTTTCTTGGACAAAAGAGGAGTGAGCAAAGACAGGAAGGAACTTGGGTTTATAAGTCCTTTGAGTCCATCCAAGGATCAGTCAGTCAGAGCTGCAGGAAGCAAGTACCATCTAATATATTTCCTAATGGGATCAGTCAACAACAAGTACTTAGGATGTGCCCTCATTGGTATTTGCAAAGGCAAATAAATAAATTATGTGGGGGATGTAGCATTGCACTTTCAGCTTTTTTTAATCTTTTCTTTTCTTTATTGCAGCATTAGCAGCTAACATTCACTTTTATGCAGCGTAAGGATGATGCCGTGCCCAAAACCAAAAGGTTCCAGGGAAGTAAGACGTATTAAGTCCAGATGACAAATGTAACAGAAGTAGGCTTTGAAATATCAAATGATGGCTAGGACCAAGGCACATCTGGAAAGATTTGTAAAGGGGAGAGTACTTTGGTAAGGGAAACTGCCAGCTCCTCTCTTGAGATCTCCAGGAGGTGAGTGAAAGGGTCCCTGTATGTTAAATATTGTATATATTGATGTTGTACATGTAATATGAGCAAAAATATAGTCTGCTGTTTTCATGCCTGATCCAATTTTGAGTCCTCCTTTGCCTCTGGTCAGTTGCAGTTTTGTGTGGGAATAAAATATTTCCTGTGATGATGTGAAAGAAAGGCATAGGGCCACCTATGTGTTTTTTTTAAATTACTTGGTGTGCTCTTTGTGGTACTTTCTTCATTTTGAAAGGTGACACATCACAGTTTCTTTCCTGGAGCCCCCCAGCTATTGCTTGCTTGCTTCCTTCCGAGTTCCAAGACAAAGCAATGTTTCTCCATTTTCTTTGGCCATGCCCAAGACTACTTCTCTTACTGCAATGGCTTTGCACTCACCTCTGCTGCTGCAGGATGTGTCCAGCATTTGGCGTGCCAGCCTTGTATTCCTGCAGTTATATCCAGTCAGCGTTTCAGGCCACAGTGAGCAGCTTTTGATTAAGGCTTGCTGTGTAACCCACTGCCTTGGGCAATGGCTTCTGTTGTTTCCAGGAGTCTCACTAACTGTGGTTTAATTACTCCTTTCCCTAAAGCTAAGCGATGGTTGTTTAGCATGACCATTGCTTAAGCCAGTTCAATAATTGTCTGGAGACTGAAAAGTCACTTGAGAGCAGTCGCTCATTTTTTCCAGTATAGCGATATTATGATTTCCTGGCCTTGCCATGCGGGCTACAGAGGAGTGGGACACATAGCCAATTAACTGAGACAAAGGTTTAACTTAAAGCAATAACAATAGTGCATTTAGTGCACTTTGGAGCCATGGCTATCATTACTGAATTATAAATATTAATAACGGTTAAACACGTTGTCAATGGTGCAGCCATTAAACATCTGCTACCCCTCTTACGTGGGGCTTTTCAGCTGGAGTGAAAACTCTGCTCTGAAGCACATGCAAGTGCATTGCTCTTTGTGATTTAACGTAGCCCGTCACGGTTCTGGTGCCTCCACAGTAGTGTTTTGACTTTAGGATGGCCAATGTAACAAGCATAACTTTCAGGAGAGTCACTTTTCCCTGTCTGCTGATAAGGATTGTTGTTATCAACGAACATAGAAACAGAAGATGTGATCCACTGATGCCTGCCTCACAGGTTCGGGACTCCTGGCACAAGGGCTGCACCCATAGGATGTGGGTACAGAAGTCCTCCAGAGGTGCTCCACAGGGTTATGATGTTTATTCCCTCCTCCTACCATGCAGAAGTGATACCTGTGCCCCACAAATGAGTTCCTTTAATGAAAATGATAATTATCTAATTCTTATCCAACAACATATTTGGGGATGCACCAGTCTTCTCCATGTATACCAGTGTCTTGATACCCAGGAAGGCATCCTGAGAAAAATTGTAAAATACAGATCACTGTGAGAGGAATTATTTATCGCCTTTTCCTCAGGAGTAAAGACTACAAACGTTTTCTTTATCTCCTAGCACAGAGTTGAAGTCGTAACTGTGCATAACCCTCGGCAAGCTGAACAGCAAGAAGGAAACTCCAGCCTAGCCAATTTTACTGTTAAAGTTTCACCGGGTGCTTTTGTCACAGGTAGATGTATCTTGACAAAATGCCAAAGAAAGGGAGAATATCATTTCTTCTGCCAGATCTTTTTACTGGAATTACTTTGTCCCAAATCTAAGGCCCAGTGGGCAAGAAGTTATTAACTGCCAAGGTCGTTTATGCGTCAAACTGCGAGTATGTTTGCTAAAACCTTCTCAGAAGGAAAAGCCAACAGCATCATTTTTCTCAAAGCAGGTGTAATCAGAATTTTGTAAAAGCATAAAGAAAGCAAACAGGAGTAGAAACAAGGAAGGAGGGTGTGAAAGACACAGCAAGTGTTTTTTGCCTCTCAGGAGGCAAGAGGACAAAGCAGGCTCCTTTCCATAGGCAAGACAGTGTGTGAACAGATACTGTGTTGGGCTGGCCTCAAATCTAGGAGAAAACAGTCTATTCTGTTGGTCAAGTGAAAAGTTGAGACGTAGCTTGGTCTGAAAGGGAAAGGCTATCTCAAAGCAAATTCTGAAATTCAGCAGATGAAGTCCCAGCAAGAGACGAGCAAAGGCCAGGGAACGTTAGCTGGAGACTTTTTTTAATATGTAGTGGAAACAGCTACTGCAACAACTACAAAACATCAGAATAAAAAATACTTAGTGAAAGAAAGACTGACGTGATTTTATACTAAAGGACTCAATGGAAGTTTTGTTTATTTGAATATAAACTCAGACCTGTTTTGCATTCAGGCTTGAATCTCACTGCAACTCAGTTCTGCTACAAACATAGATCTTTAGTGAATCTCCAAGGAAGGTGAACATATTTACTCATCTCTAATGTTTGAGTTCCTGTTTGACATCAAAATCCTATATGGTCAGTCCCAGTATATATTGAACAAAAATTGAAGGCTAGAATTCAATGTGCAATGTTCAATCACAGTGTAATTGAATCAATGGTATTAACTGTACAGATGAATTAAATGATTACAGATGGAAACATACTTATCAGAAGCAATAAAATGACAATTTAATGTCATTAAGGGCAAATAGCAATTTGACACAAATAGAATAGACAAAAGCAGACCCCAGCAGAAATAGAAAGTGGAAACTGTTAAATAACCTCTCTAAATCACAGAATCACAGGATCATTCAGGTTGGAAAAGACCACTGGGATCATCAAGTCCAACCATCTATCTCTACAAGTTCACCCCTAAACCAGATCCCCCAACACTACATCTAAGCATCTTTTAAACTCATCCAGGGATGATGACTCAACCACCAGCTGGAAGTTTTACGTGAAAAGTGTGTCCTTGTGTAACTTCTGGCCTGCTTCTATGGATGCAGACTTGTTTGCTTGACCTTCCAAATTCCAGTCTGTTGGCCCACACTGAACTGCTGTTCTTCCCAAGGCTGACCTGCCAAGTTTTCCTCTAATTCATCTTTCTGGTAGGTTATTCATTTATGTCTCTCTGTGTTACTACAGGCCATCTTGGAATATCAAAGAGTAATACTTTTTGATATCGATTCCATCCCTGGAGAAGTTGCTCCCTGAGCAGACAGTTGTCCTTTTTGTCCAAAAAGGTGCTTTGGAGCAAGGAGCTGATTGGAATCTGACTGACACAGAAACATCACAGCAACCCCAGGCTTTGGAAAGCTCCAGCCTCAAGAGTTTTATTTCAATTTATTTATCATCCAAACAGGCTGGAGTCAGTGGGTCAAGCCAAATCCAGGGCTAAGAGGTGTGGTAACACTAAACTTTTACTTTCTTTCCTCTTGTTTGTCTAAGACGGAAAGGAAACATGTTCAAGTTTGGTGAAGACATAACTTCCCAGTTTCTGGACTTCCTTGTAAATGACACATCACACAGAATCACAGAATCATCATGGCTGGAAAGGATCTCCACATCATGAAGTCCAGCCCTCATCCCAACATCTCCCTAACCCCTAGATCATGGCCTCAAGTGCTCTAGCTACTTGTTCTTAAACACCTCCAGCGATGGGGACTCCACCACCTCCCTGGACAGCCTGTCCCAGTCCCTAACCACTCTCTCAGGAAAGAAGATCCTAAGATCCAATCCAAACCTCCCCTGATACAACTTGAGGCCATTTCCCCTCATCCTATCATTAATAACTTGGGAGAAGCAATAAGACTATCATTGACAGCAGCACGACCCATTGCCAACTTAGAGCTCAGCTGAAGGTGTCACAGTGTAAAGGTGCCTTGTGGCCTTTGAAAATCCATCACAGGCAAGTTAAGTATTTCACGGAAAAGGGGTGGACAGTGGCTACCACCCAGAGATGTGTGTTTACCACACCTCAGCAGGCGTCTACAGATACACTTAGACCTTGAGTGTGTTGTATTTGAGCCTCCTTCGTGCAGCCCATCGTGTTTAGTACAGAGGGGATCATTTACTCTGGATGAGTCTTTCTTTTCCAGCGGATTTCTGATTTAAAAAGGAAAAAAAAGGAAAAGGAGTGAAGGATTCTGTCTCAAACTTCCCAATCCATTCTTGGTATCCGTTGCAACTACAACAGTATCCAGGTAAGATGACCTGCTGTTTAAGAACACATCAGTTAGCTGGCTTTGTGTGCAGTGCTTTGCAGATGTCAATATCTAAATGCAAAAACCAGCAATGTTTTTGGTTTGAGAGTCGTGTAACAACCCTGTATGTGATGGGTTAGGTCGGCTTGGTGGCAGGATGGGATGGCAAACTGCTCCCATGAGTACACAGCCAGGATGATCAGCAGAGGTCTTTTTCTGCCCTTGCCCTCTTACACTCTAACTATCACGTGGAAAGATATTTTGAAAAGATGCTACACTTCTACTGTGTTAATAGAAAGCATTTTTCTGTGACGCTTGCTAAAGGATTTAGTGCCACTAAATTTGGTCTAAACCTAGCTTGGGGATAATCCGATAAAGTTAAATTCACTCAGTTTATAAACATGTCCATGTTATTTATTCAGATTGTTTACATGTGTTTGCCCTGATAACACCAGCCTATGTGAAACAGCTGTCAGCAGCCACCAGAATCTGCTTGTTCATTGCTTTTTGCTGGAAGCCAAAAACAACTGCCCAGGCCCCACGAATACAAGCAGTTCAGTTATCCAAATTAGAAATTAATTTCAGGCAAGTGCTCCTGACCAGGAACAATGGGAGACAAAACAAGGGAAATGATCTACAGTAGTGCAGCTACAGAAGAAAGAAATAACAAATTACCACTGAGACATACCACGGGAAGTGGCTTCTCTTTGCCAAGTGACAACGTGCCTTTCTGACACGGAGGCTTCTATTATCTTCTAGTGCAGACATACCAGGCTTGGATTTTGAACTGAGCTGGGTTCTTTGAGTTTGCAAAACTCAGATGAGAATCTTGCATGAAAACATTGTTCTCTCCATGGTCTGCTATCACGCCGACTCTCTGCACTTGGCCAGCAAGTTCAAGTACTGAAACACTTGAAAGCCGCAGAATTACAAAATGTTCCAGTTTGGACTGAGGTTTCAGGAGAGCTCTTCCTCTCTTGATGGCTGCTGCCCATCTCCAAGCCAAACGTAAGGGCCTACATGCACCAGCTCCATAGTTTTACCATCTGGGATTTCCCTTTTTTTGATTCTTTTTAGTGCTGCTCATGGTCTTTCCTACTTGGGTGTCTCAACTTGTGCACTGCTTTGAGAAGGCCAGGGCTGTCCAGCCACTTACGTAGACCTGCAAACAAAGTGAAGAATGAGAGGTGAGTTTGATACCACTCTTCTACTGACATGCAAAGTCCCACACCAGGTCAGCGTGTGTTCTACGTAGTTTTCCGTATCTCCACTTTTTAATCTTTTTTTACAGTTTTGCATTGAATATTGACAGCAGCAGTGTAGTATTGGGGCACATCATATGGAAATAGAGAAAAATCTTAGTTTCACATAATTTTTAAGGCAACTATGTTCAGCCCTTAAGCAGTTCTAACTGAAACGTGTTGCCTTTTCAGGAGCAGTGTCACCCATGTGTGTTGTAATGGAAGTATCTGACACTTAAAATTTCATTACAACACACATGAGCAGAGTCTAGAAGTTATTCAAGGTATGAATTAGAATAAAAGTACTTTTATTAATATTAAAATAGGTAGCAAAATGATTGACAGTATAATCAAACTCCTAATTTGTATAGTCTTTGATTTCTTCTCTAAATGAACATTGTTTTTGTCAGCCAGGTAATCTAATCTGGAAAAAAAGTTTCAGTGCAATGGATGTGATCATTGCTGTTTCTTGTTTCTAAAATAACATGTTAAGAAATGATGAGCTGCCTTACCGCAACACCATAAACTGAGTCAATATTATCAAAGAGCATTAAACTAAAACATCTATTTTCTTTCAGATTGTTTCAGAATTCTGTTTTGATATTTTTAGAATTCCAAATCATGTTCTTTTGCCTTGAAATGAAAAACAATCAGCACCTTGAAAAAAATCATGAAAGGTTCATTTCCAAATCTTCATTATATCCAGTGATAATTTCCTATTAGAAACTAATTATCTTTGGGGAAAACAAACAAAATTGGAATACATTTCTGTTGGCTTTTCAGTGCAAAATGTTGAAAAAGATGAGATTACAGCAGGCAAAGTAGCTATCACTAGTCTATCAACAGAGAGAGATTAAACTGTAGTCATGAGACCTTCAAACGAGTGTCCTGCTTCACAAGCAAAGTCTGACTTTCAAATGACATGAGCGAAGCAGATGCTACAGATCGCTGCACTTGCTTGTCAGCTTACCCGTGATGCTTAACAATTAGTTTTGGGACTTAAATGTGCAAGAAGAGGTAATTATGTACAATAAAACTTGGGAATCCTTGTTTGACAAGGATGGTATGAGCAGAATGCTTTTCTAGATACTTAGGCGCGAGTATTTCCCACGTTTGTCTCTCTTTCTCTCCCTCCTGTTTTCCCTCCCTTTCTTCCTCTCTGCCACACTTAAGCCATTTCTTTTTTCCTTTATCTAAAGATTTTTTGCATGGCAGGATGCCTCACAAGCCTGTAGGTGACACATCTGGAAAGCAGAGTCAAACACTTCTGTCAGACAGTCTAAGAACACAGCCCTGCATCAGCTTTACTCAGTGTTTTACAAATTCACCTAGTTGTTCCAAAGCACGCCGTGTGGCTTGGAAATCA
Organism: Rhinopomastus cyanomelas; assembly: GCA_013400115.1. Taxonomy (NCBI): domain Eukaryota; kingdom Metazoa; phylum Chordata; class Aves; order Bucerotiformes; family Rhinopomastidae; genus Rhinopomastus; species Rhinopomastus cyanomelas. Next base: position 449,515 of record VXBP01005984.1, on the reverse strand, counting down.
GCACCTCACACACTCCCTGGGACCAAAACTGGGCTGCTCCCTTTTGTGGAGCTATGTGATATCGTCTTTCAGTTATATAATTATTCATATATAATGAATGATGTATATTTTCAAAACAATTATGTAGCTCGCTACTGACACAAAAATTACAGATGGCCTGTGCTAAATATGCTTTTTTTATTATGCATGAGGTTCATATAAAAAATCTTCAGCTGCCTCAGACTTGTACTCAAGCTTTTTTATTTTTAGAATAGCTTCTCGTTGTGAAGGATACCTTTTGTTTACTAGTTCAGACACAGGGTAGGTGCTAAGGTAAGGTTAGAAGTGTTTTACTTACATGTGCTTTGCTTCTGTAAAAGAGTTGCAAAAAGAGAGAAGAAACAGGTGGCACAAACTGCAGAACCCCATCAGAATGCTGTTCTTAGAGACAGGAGTTGGCGTTGCCCCTCATGAACAACTTTCCCCTGTGTTCTCTGGCCATCAAATCATGGCTCTGCAACGCAAGGTTTCACTTTTCTAAAAGGCTATGGGCATCAAAAAGAACAAAATAGACCTTAATTATCATTGCTGAGATTTTGGAGGGGGAAACCCATGTACACTGATGCCTTCATTTATTACCCCTTTTTTACACACCGAGGTCGCAACGGAGAACCATTTGCTTTACTTCAAGAAGGGTAACATATGCGGTGTTGATTGTCCAGACACCACGGGCTTTATGTTCAATTTCAGATGCACTCTTACATGACTGAGCACAGTACTTGAAGCCTCTGCTCTTGTCACCATAAGTTTATGAACGTTTTGAAGTGAGATTTCTGTTAACCCTCAGGCTGTCGAACAGTTTACGGATGAAACAGCACCTGACCGTCACTGATCATTTGCCTACTCATAAAGAAGAAAAGAGAAAATGCTAAGGAATGAACAACAGCAACAGCAAAATAATTAACAGCTACATGATTCCCACACAGCAAAGACTAGATATCAGATGATCAGTGCTTGATGTCTGCATGTGCTTTTAAAGTTCTTTTTCTTCAACAGTTATCCCATCAGAACATGCTCTACAGTTGTACGTCAGTGCCAGGGGACCAGCTTTTGCTCCGGGCATTGTGTGCAATTACCATATAGGTTTTAATGCAGGGAAAATAAACAAGGGGAGAGTGTTTAACATGACATAGGATCTGACTTATTAACTGATTCAGGACAAATTGATGTCAAGAAAATGACGACAGCCCCAGGTTCTATCCAAGAAACAGTTGTTCGAATGTCACCAGTGGCCTTCACGCTGTTGTCTGTGCTTCCAAGAGAGAGAAGCATAGCTCCAGTGAAGGAAAAGAAAACAGAAACACAACCTTCAAGAACTAATACTGCATGAAAGAGAATTTCTGTATCAAAGGGTCAGGGTACAGGCAGTGAATAACAGAAGACAATGTATGACCAAAGAAAAGCAAGACTTCTTTCTGAAAACCAGTTGCTGAAGACAAGAAAAGCCCATTGCCATGGTGTTGGACGTGTTTCTTTCTGACCTCACCTTGCCCAGTCAAGATGACTAAAAGCCTTACTTTGTTATTTACTAGCTTTTAAGCATATGGGTTTTGACAGTCTTCATTATTCTTTAATAAGTTCCCTTTGCCATGGAGCTCACCCTTTAGAAACCTAGTCAAGGAACTGAATGTTTCATCTAGAGCAGGTTCGTTTTGATTCATTTAAATATAAAAAGACATTCTGTTTTGTTTTGTGGTTTCTCTGTAAATACCCATGGGCTTGCAAGCAGAGAGGTATGTAGCCTTATCTAGGAGTGAGAAGTCAGGTTTCTGTTCTCTGCAAACTTTTCCTTGTTAAATTAGGGCATCTCAATGCAAGAGCTTGTTAAAATTTCATGTTATAAGGGATGAGTTTGTCTTGGCAGATTAATTTACCAGCAGGAAAATCTACTTCTGTTTTTCTTAATGCCAAGTTTTAAAGCCTGCATACTTTGTGGGTGGTGTGATTCAAGAGGAAGCTGGGTAGCCAAGGGCATGGGATCAGAGCATCATCCTGATGCACATGAGCAGGTGTGTGGGTGTGAGAGAAAAGAAGGCACAAGGGCTCTCTCTTTCCTCCTTGCAAATAACCCCGTGACCCAAATAACTCTTCTTGGCACCACAGACTCTGTACATGTTTGTGAGTGAGCACAGTGGGCCAATGTCTTCTCTTCCATTTTGACAGGGCTGGGAAGCTTGAAAAACTTGTAGACATATTCCCAGGATTGAATTGAGAGGATAAAGAGGGAGCTATGGGCAGAGATAGGAACCTTGTGGCCCTAAGGATGGTTCCACAAAGCCCAGAGCAAATGCCAGCATGCAACACCAGGGCTGCAAAAGTGTGCAGAATCGCTCAGGCTTCAAGATCACAGAGTCCAGCCTTGAAGATCATTGAATCTGACCTCCAACGTGCAGAAGAATGGCTGCAAAAAAGTCTAGAAGCCAAAAGGTTTCCCAAGAGGCCACCAGCACAGCTGACCCCACACAGGGAATTTCTGTATGTATATAGATGCCAATGGTTTGTGCAATAAAAGAAACAGCATTTCCAACATGAGCTGTGTGGAACCAGTGTTAGAGACTGTGGGCTTCTCCCCAGCTAGTTTTCATACTGGTGCAGTGATTAAAGGAGACAGCTTAATCTGTGAATATTACCATCAAGCAAGCAAATCCCATGATGCCAACAGCAATCACAGCACCTTCACTCATCACAGACAAACCCAACTTCAGTTTGAACATGGATTTTGCAGATCTAACTGCATGATACAGTGAGGATTTGCTCCAGGTGCATACTCTGGCGACAACCTAAAGTTGCTGCAGGCCTGGACATGGTGTGGAACCAGCATGGAAACACTCCAGAGCTATTCCTTCAAACCCATGTACCTTACTTTTACCTGGCTCCAAGATTTTTGGAGACAAACACTTTGTAGAGTTGCTGGTTTGACAGTTTAATGACTCCTGGTTGGGGCTTCTGACCACAGTCAGATCTGGAATCATGAACCTTCAAATTGATCTTTCTACCCAGGAGAGAGAGAGAGAGAGATAGAGAGGCTCTTCTTTAGGTCCAAAGACCCAGAGACAGCAAGAAATATGAGCAGGTGACCTGTGAATTCCAGTAGCCTGTCTGCTGTAAGAAGAAGCTCTGAGACTTCATTTACAGTTTTGGCCAGAGGAAAAGTCAGCCAGAACACAAACATCAGTGTTCAGTCTAGATGAAGATTGTCTGTTGTCTGCCAAAGGAGGACCAAACGGGCATGTCTGAGCTTTTTGCCTTTGCACAGCCTGTAACTGCATGACAGTACTTCTTTTGCATTCAGTTCTCCAAGTGGTTTTCTCAAGAAGCAGTTTGTCTCAAAAAATACTGGTACAGAAGAGTAGAAAGGACAGTGGAGAACCTGCTCCTACAAACCCTTCTCCTCTAGTCTGCACCGTGAGCCATTCCCTGCCGCTCACAGGCTGATGTTTTTCTCGCCTCTTCTGTCTTCTTCCGCCTGGTCTAACTTCAGCCCCTGCACCTGCTGCAGCAGGATATTGCCATTTATGGCTTTCCAACACTTCATATTCTGATGAATAGTTGGCTTCTTGTTCCTTCACCCAAAGTCCCCAACTGTTGCTGAATTTCCTCCCCAAGTGCAGAACAGAAGGGGTCTTTATTTACCTTAATGGGCTCTGAAGATTAATGCTGCACTCAGGTGCCTGCTCTCCTAATGCTTATTCCTGCCCTTGTTTTCACGACTGAAGGAGATTTTCTACTCTTGGTGCTCAGATCTATAAGGTGTGACTCCAATACCTGTGTATTAGGACATGCCATAGCAAAACAATCTGTCCACTGTCCTATATAGAAACAGTTCACAAACTCTCTCAGACCCAAAATCACAGACTAAAATGAACGTACTTTAAAGCAACAGAGCCTTCCTCGGCAATAACCTTAGAAATTAGTCTCAAATAAATAAAAATAAATCGATGCATTTAAAAACCCACAACATAAACCCCTACCTCTTTCAAGCACATCCACACCTTAATTACTGTATATCCTTTTTTCTCATGAACTTGCAGTTTGCTGTGTTAAAGGCATTCCTTTAACGCTTAAGCACATACATTTTAAAAGCTGATAGCATTTTTTCTGTTAAAAAGCCTAAGTCCTTTTATGATATGTTCAGGATTCACTTTGTGTTAACTCACAAGATCATAGAATCATTAGGGAATGGAAGGGACCTCAAAAGATAAGCTAACCCAATCCCCCTGACACAGCAGGATCCCCTGGACCAAGTCACACAGGAACACATCCAGGCGGGTCTTGAACATCTCCAGAGAAGGAGACTCCACAACCCCCCTGGGCAGTCTGNTGTTGTCCACCAGGACCCCCAAGTCCCTTTCCCCTACACTACACTCCAACAGGTCAGTCCCCAGCCTATACTGGTACCTAGGGTTGTTCTTGCCCAGATTGAAGACTCTGCACTTACTCTTGTTATAGCTCATGAGATTTTTCTGTGCCCAGCTCTCCAGCCTGTCCAGGTCTCACTGAATGGCAGCACAGTCTGCTGGGGTGTCAGCAACACCACCCAGCTTTGTGTCATCAGCAAACTTGCTGACAGTGCATGCCAATCTCTCATCCAGGTCATCAATGAATAGATTGAACAGGACCGGTCCCAGCACCGATCCCTGGGGCACTCCACTAGATACAGGCCTCCAACTACACTCTGTCCCATTGACCACTACTCTCTGACTTCTACCCTGTAGCCAGCTCATGATCCACCTCACTGCCTGATCATCTAGACCACACAAGACAAGAAAAGTCAGATGTCCTAGTACCACAAATATTTATCACTGAACTTTTGCCTCACTAAGTCCTGGAAGATAAGAAGAGATGGGCACTTTAAATTAGAGGGAAACATTTACTTCAACATGGAAATGTATTTGTTCAGACTGTAAATTCAATTTAATTAGGTTCAGAGTATGTCTTAAGCCTTTTCCTAATTACACTTTTGTGTTTCAACTCATTAAACTCAGATAGTACTTTTAAGAAAAGGGAATCTTCCAGGAAACAGCCCATTACACTGGCTGGTTTGCATGTTTCCATTAAAGCACCACTGAAACCTTGAGACCTACCTTCAAGATATTCCACAAGAGAAGGAAAAAAGAGAAGTGAGAATCAAGGGTCCTTTTGCCGACCACAACAAACGATGAGCTGCAGAAAGGAATTTATATCTGGGGTGGATAACAGGTGGGGAATAAGTAGCAGATTGAGAGAGGTCCTTCTCCCCCTCTACTCTGCACTGGTGAGAACACATCTGGAGTACTGTGTCCAGTTCGGGGCCCCTCAGTTCAAGAGGGATGTGGAGCTGCTGGAGAGAGTCCATCATAGGGCAACGAGGATGATGAAGGAAGTGGAGCACCTCCCTTATGAGGAGAGGCTGAAGGAACTGGGTCTGTTTGGCTTGGAGAAGAGAAGACTGAGGGGTGACTCCATTAATATCTATAAATATGTGAAGGGTGGGTGTCAGGACGATGGATCCAGGCTCTTCTCAGTGTCATCTAGTGAAAGGACGAGAGGCAATGTTTGTAAGCTGGGACATAGGAGGTTCCATATAAATGTCAGAAGGAACTTCTTCCCAGTGAGGGTGACGGAGCACTGGAACAGGCTGCCCAGGGGGATTGTGGAGTCTCCTTCACTGAAGAAGTTTAAGACCCGCCTGGATATGTTCCTGTGTGACTTGGTCTAGGTGATCCTGCTGTTGCAGGGGGATTGGACTGGATAATCTTTCTAGGTCCCTTCTAATCTCTAATGATTCTATGATTCTGTATCTAGTGGGCAAACAAAATCTATAGATGCACATCGAAGAATATTCGGATTTGACATCTGGGTGACTGCGGTGCTCAGGAGTCAGTTACTCGTGATACTGTCCACCCGGACAGACTCTGCTGGAACTGGCCGATGTCTCTCTGGTCAGCAGCAGATCCCTGCTCAAAAAAAGAAAGTGCATTTGCAAAAACGAACTGTCTCAGACATTTAAGGCCAAATAAATGCTGCCTATTTTGATAACAGATAGCTTGGCCAGAACTTCAAGGCTTGATTTGAGTGCTAAGTGACCTAAAACATGAAGTATGCTGTGGGCAGGAAAATGAGAGGACGGGTGCTGGGGTTAAACTGAAACTCTGGTGTGGGGGTACAAGACACGTAACTGGGGCAAATACAGTCAAAACTGCATGAAAAAGGGATGGAAAACTTCATAAGAGGCTGTGAATTTGGAGCCTACAGGATCCCTAATCACAAGAGAGGAAGAAAATGTGACCGTTATGAAATCCCAGGCAGGAAGGAGCAAGAGGGAGGCATTGCAGGCAATTGGAGAAGTAAAAATCGCCAGGAAGTTGACATGTTTGTGGAGCTTCTGGAGAGGGTCCAGCGTAGGGCAACAAAGATGATAAAGGAGGTGGAGCACCTCCCTTACGAGGAGAGGCTGAGGGAGCTGGGTCTCTTTAGCTTGGAGAAGAGGAGACTGAGGGGTGACCTCATTAATGTCTACAAATATTTGAGGGGTGGGTGTCAGGAGGATGGCACTGGGTTGTTCTCGGTGTCATGTAGTGATAGGACGAGGGGCAGTGGATGTCAGCTGGAACATAGGAGGTTCCACATCAACCTGAGAAGGAACTTCTTCCCAGTGAGGGTGACAGAGCACTGGGACAGGCTGCCCAGGGGGGTTGTGGAGTCTCCCTCACTGGAGATATTCAAGACCCGCCTGGATGTGTTCCTGTGTGACTTGGTTTAGGTGATCCTGCTGTGTCAGGGGAATTGGACTAGATGATCTTTCAAGGTCCCTTCCAATCCATAGTGATTCTATGATTGTATGTTAGGGAGGACTGCAGCCTCTGGAGACTAAGCCAAGAACATGGCTTACGGAAGCTACAAAATGTGCAACTGAGTGTTTTTATAGAGGGACTAGCTAGTGTTGGCACAAGACAGCAAGTGTTAGCACAGGAAGACAGAAGAACTGCTCAGTGTGTGACAGTGACGAAGTCCCACGCAGCCCTGCGAAAGTATGTCTAAGCTGCATAAAACCGAGGAGCTCACTTTGAGCTGCTTAGCCAAGCCTCAGAAGCAGTCTGTGCCTGTTAACATTGCTTTAATTAATTTAACCAGGCTAATACCCCTAATTTGTTGGAGGTATCTGAAAAGTGCACTGCGTGGGGTTAAGCAGGCTCAGTGTGTCTTTGTTAGAAAGAGTCGCTCCAGAAACAGCACAACAGGTCACTCCTTTACAAAACCTTTCAAAACCCTTAAATTTCCTACTGCATGTCCTTGGTCGGTGATTTGGAGCGCCAGAGCAAGGGACACGCAGCAGAGCCTGCCAGCAAGCTGAGGCTGCTGAACGCTGCCCCCTCTTACTTACTGCCAAAGCTAACAAGCATGGCTGTGCTCGTTCCAGGTGGTCTCCATTCAAGACAGGCTCGCTCGCTGTCTTTCTCCTTTTCTTAAAAAACCTTTGTGGTATACTAGAAAAGAATTTGCCCGGCTGCAGTCTGCCTGCAGCAGACAAGCAGTGCTCCTCATGGGAGTTTTCTGAGTGGTGTTTTCATTCTGCTCTAAACTTTGTGTTGGGCTGGAACTCCTGCCCACATTTTAGCACCGCGACTTGCTTTCTTCACGACATTCAGCAAGTGACTTTGCCTCCTGAAAGGCTTGGGCTGCAACCCCGACTTTACACTATGAAAGAATGGAAAGCTGGGTACTCCAGGAGTAGCAAAAGCTGCACACCTCCTTCCCTCTGACCACCAGCTAACCCAACACACATGCTACTATGGCTGAGATTACGTGGGACTCAACTCTGAGGACAGGGAGGGGAACATACCTTGTTCTGTGGAGCTGAGGCTACTCACGAGGATCTGTGGGCTTGCTGCTACACGCACGGGCTTACTATGCTCATGCTTACGTGACTGAGTTAGCACACCGAGTAAGGCAGGTAGGAACCAGAAATCCCTGAAAAAGTGGGAAGCCAGGCAGGGGCACCTTCCTCTGCACCAGCCCTGCTGGCTGTACTCTTACCATCACATGACGGAGACAAAACATTTTCCAGAGGGAAGAGGGAGTTTGGGGTGGGCCAGGACCTAGACAAGTTGCCGTAGCGACCTGTGAGTGATTTGCAGAGTGCAGGTTGAATACTTCTCAAGCACAAGCACCGAGAATGCCAAACCCCACCGAAACCAACAGAAAGCTTTCACTGGCTTTAGCGGACACTGGGTCAAGCTCTCGGTTTAAGTTACCGAGAGCCAACAATGGAAATAGGAGGCACCGTGACTGTGCACGTCATTGGAATAGAAACAGCTACAAGGTACCCCACGGCTCCACCACAGCTGATGGCCAGTGACTAGCTTTTATTTGTTCTCCACCTCAGTTTGCTTGGGAAACCTGACGCAGCCTCTCTGCTCAGGAAGGATGCAGTCTAGGAGCTTTAGCATCAGGCACAGTGTGCTCACCACGCAGATTACGCAGAGGCAGAATAACTTTAAGTAAAATATGCAGAACAAAGAACAGAGTATATGCACCACAGATAGGCTGGACAAATTTGAAATCACTGTTCCTGAGCCAGAAGGATTCCTCTTTCAGTAGGTGACTTCCTTTCTTGTAGACTCAATGTGATACCATTTCCAGGAGGACACAGCCCCTTCAGTGCACGTTGTGCGTGTGACTCTTGCTGCTGCACTGCTTTAGGCAGATTATTATTCTGTCCCTTCCTTTAATCATCAGCTAGTGGCAAGTTCATGGTGATTTTAGCACCACCACTCATTGAAGATGGCATGTTAATTTATGGGCATCTCTGAATCTATGTTTTTTTAAAATTAAAGTCACTTGTTACTAGGCACTAGATCCTGTAAATTAATGAAACAAGCCATGAGAAATGGAATAATAACAATAATTTTAAAATGCTGGTTCTAAAAAAAGCAGTAATATGCATCATCAATACTGATGAAGAGCTGAAAGGGACACCATCTCCTTGTGGATTATTCTGGGTCAGAAAACATCACCACACTTGGGGAACTTGTTGGAGAAGCCTCAGTAGCCCAGAGAAACCCCTGAAGCCAACATAGCTTCACAAATTTTCTTTGAAGGAAGCAAGTCTACATCTGTAAACACAAGACACCTGCATTTCAGTGCTCTACTTTCTTCTTTCTTCTGCTTTCAATACACAGCCAGGTCACAGGAATAGCACGACTTGTTTCTGGTTTATGTCTTAAGTCCTCCTACACCAACTGTACATTCACAGCTGTAGGCAGGCAAGTGAAAGTCTGAAGTCCTGAAGGACTTCTTTCAAGCCTTGCTCTACACTGTGTACAGCAGGAGAGTCAAGGCTTCTGCTTCCTTCGGTGTTTCTATTCCCGTCTAATTGCCAAGGCTTTCTTGCCCATGCCTCTGTGTCTATATAAAGAGGTAGCATTAATCTGTTTCAAAGAAATAAAATTAAAAAGACATTCATCTTAATTATCTGTTTCTTCCCTTACGTTCACTGCGTAAGACCAAAATTGCAAGCTTCACCCAGAGCCTAAGGTGATAAATCTCAAGAAGGGTGAGACCTTCCATTATGAATAGAAAGATGGTTTTAATTTACACAAAAAAAGTAAATCAATACATTATATTTAATCATTACAATTTTTTTCCAGTTTCAAAATCAATTCTTTTCTTATTAAAGTGCTTACATTCCCAGTAAAATACCCGGTGATATAGAACCCCCATTATGACAGAGCTGGACTATCTTCTTAGGAGTGGCCTCTGCTCATAGGAAGGCAACAACCTGCATTATTTGCACAGATTTTGCATAGTAAATAAGAGCTGGAGTTTTAACTCCCAGAATTTCTTTAAAAGGAGTAGTGGACTTGTAACTTGCATCATCTTCAGGAAGACTGGGAGTGTGGGCAATTGTGTACGAGAAACACTGAACCAGGGACACATAATTAAGATGTTCCCAGCCTATAACAGAAAGTCACGTAATGCCTCTTGGCGAAGTCTGTCATAACAGAGAAACCAGATTCTGCAGAGGGACGGGCACAACCTGACCAGATTTTCTCTGATCAGACACACATAATGAAGAAGAAGAAAGCTGGGGAACGAAATAAAACATTGGGGATTTGGTTTGCAAGAGAGTTGGGTTTGCTCTCCACTGCAGTGGAAGTGACTGCTCTACTTAGTTGTGAATAATTGCTCTGCAATCAGACCAAACTTTCTTCTTCCCTTAGTTTAATGTTGCGGCAGAGACAGAGGGTGCTATGTGCTGGCATGACACATGCCTTTCAGAAAAAGCCCTGACATTCCCACAGGTGCTGTGCTCACAAAGCATCAGCGTAATGATGTTAGGAAGAGGTCTTTTCTCTTGCAGAAACTGCTTGTATCTGTCAGGGTCTTACACATAGACTGTTGCGAACCCTATGGAAATGGAAAAACAGACCAAGACACAATACAATTCTGTTAGTGACTGAGCAGAAGCAGAGATTGAAAATGAAAAATGTAACTTCTTCCACTGGAATACCTGTAGTTTTACTGTGGTAAAATACAACTAAGGACAGCATCAGTAGGTAGAGATGGAAATGATAGGCCAGTGCCGCATTAGCGTGGGACACTTTAAGGGCTAATTCAAATCCTTCTGAAGCCAGCGTTATGTCTAAGAGGTCTAACAGTAATCATAATAGCAGTAATGGCTGCTCTTCATAATTAAGGATGATTATGAGGCACTTAGGGTAATGCAGCTATTTACTTTAACCACCCATGTATTTGCTTGTGTGAGAATAGATTCAACTGTGATGAACAGCTCTGGTTGTACATGTTTGCTTTTGATGACTGTAAAGTGCTAATTGTTTCTCCTTGAGCTTTCTTCCTTGAGGCTCTTTTGGCCTTCATATCATTAAGCAGTTTGCTTCATGGGGCAAGTTTTATTCACCAGATATATCTTGATCTGAAGACTTTTTACCCACATATTGGAAAAGATTTTGCAAGCTTTAACAGGTGATTTCAGTGTGCCCTTCAAACTGGATTTCAGCTGTTCTGCCACAAGCAAGCAAGGTCCCCTCCAAGAATGAAGAGCATCTGTACTGGATCAATGTCCAGCTGTACATTGACCAAGAACTCACCAAGACAAGGACATCATGGGAAGCTTTTCGAAGGATGAAGCCCTGGGTTTCTTCCCTGGCCATGCCAAGATCCTAGTCGAGACAGAATTATCTTCTCAAATGCAGCATCTATGCAGCCACAGATTACTCTGACAACTGTGGGCTTTGAAACGCATCTGATAAGTGGCAGTTACTCTGATAAGAAGTCATAAGATAAACACAAGAGCAAATGTAGAGGGCAGAAAGGACTGTCTCCTGCCAAGAGCAAGGAACCAGGATGAAGGCATCCTAAAATGGATTTTTTTCCCCTTTGGTCAAATGATATTGCTATGTTGAACCTTACTGTACATAATGAAAGTGGCCACTGAAAGAAGAGGGCTCTTGCAGTGTAGCACTGCGAAGCCCATTTTAAGATGTTGAAACTCTAGCATCCATTTAGGGAAGGCATCCTCGTCTGAAAGTAGTCTCCTGAGTAGCTGGGGAAGATATCGGGACACTCTTCCACAATCACTGTTCCAAGGGTACAAGCCCTTTAATTCCCCGGTGGATTTCATACTGAAAAGTTAGAAACTTTGCAAGGAAGCTTTGATTTGGCTCCAAACTTAGGTGAAAATTTTGATCCCATTCCTTGAGAACTTCCCACAGTGGACAGGTGGGAGACAAGGCTCTAAAGGAGATGGTTCTCTTGCTTTTGCTTCTTCCATAGACCAGCCTGTTCTGCTTCTTTCTATGAGCAACTACTCACAGAGGAGAGGAGAAATGTGGGACTGAGAGATTGTGAAATAATCCTTTGCTTTGTGGTTGAGTTTTCTTTTGAATTAACTCAGGTTTTGAGCAATAAAATTAGAGGTGACTTTATATGTAAAGCATGTATACTGCTCCTAAAATGGGAATCAATTAAACAAGAGGTTATGAAATTAATAAAAAGGATTGTCCCTGAGCTCTGCTTGACTTGATGGGCTTCAGGAGTGCACAGCTTTTGCTGCTGAGGAGGAAGGCCCTGAGAAAAGTGTCTGGGTGTGTGGAAGCCGTGATTCAGGCACAGGCGTTGCAATGCCACGAGCCTCTATTCTAATTCTTTCCAACCCTAGCAGGTCCCTTTAACCACTGTAACAAAGCAAGCCTTGAAAAAGGAGCTCTATATCTTAATCCAAAATAGATTATATTTATAAACAGTTTCAGTTCTTCCCTCTTCTTCTCTTCCGTTTTAAGACATGATAATATATTAGATTTCTGCTTTCCAGTCAAGAACATTACTAGCGAGAAAAAGAGTTGCCTTCATTACCAAAGTCTCAGAAGAAGGCAAACAAAGAAGAAGGAGCAAACAAAACCTATTTCCAAGGTGTTGTGGAGTAAATGGGTCAGCCTCTGATCTTCAGATACACATCGGTACATCCAGGCTTTGATCTACAAAATCACTTAAGTACTTACATAACTTTGAGCATATGAGTAGTCACTGGAGATTAGCATGTGGTTAGGTGCTTTCTGGACTGTGACTTTTCAAAGGAGTAGAAGACTTAATTATGCATTTTGTATTGTGGGAAGGAGTACAAGGCAGGGAGGAAGGAAGGAAGGGAGGAAGGAAGGAAGGGAGGGAGGGAGAGAGGGAGGGAGGGAGGGAGGAAGGGAGAGAGGGAGGAATGTAGCTTAGGTTAGGAAAAACAAATACAGAGATTCCCAGTGGATTATGATATTTCTGACCAAAACCAGAGGAATCAGGATGTATTGTACATTACAGAAACAATTCAGCACCTGTTTGCCTTGTATTAAAGCCACTGGAGTCCTGGAATGCTGGAAATGTACACCTTTACATGGGGAAAAGGATAACCATTGAGAACTCAGAGTCTCAGGACTATGTGGGATTGGTTTTATCAACATGCTTTCACAGAATTATTTGGGTTGGAAAAGACCTCTGAGATCAAGTCCAGCCTATGACTTAACATCACCACATCAGCTAGACCATGGCAGTAAGTGCCACATCTAGTCTGTCCTTAAACACTTCCAGGAATGGGGACTACACCACCTCCCTGGGCAGTCCACTCCAATGTCTGATCACCCTTGCCGTGAGGAAGTGCTTCCTAATATCCAGCCTAACCCTCCCCTGCCACAGCTTCAGGCCCTGTCCCCTCATACTGTTGCTAGTTGTCTGGGAGAAGAGCTCAACCCCACTTGACTACAACCTCCCTTCAGATTGTAGTAGAGAGTGATAAGGTTACCCTTGAGTCTCTTCTTCTCCAGGTTAAACAACCCCAGCTCCCTCAGCCTCTCCTCATAAGGCTTTCCCTCTAGTCCCTTCACCGGCCTCATTGCTCCTCTGGACCTCCTCTGGTACCTCAATGTCTTTCTTGAAGTCAGGGGACCATAACTACCTCCAGTACTCAAAGGGAGGCCTCACCAGTGCCCAGTACAGAGGGAGAATTACATCCCTAGTCCAGCTGGTCACATTATTGCTGATACAAGCCAGGATGCCACTGGCCTTCTGGGTCACGTGGGCTGCCCCATGTTCAACCTGTTTTCAACTAATACTCCTAGGTCCCTCTCTATCAGGCTGCTCTCCAGCCATTCTTCCCCCAGTCTGTAGCTGCCCATGCAGCCAAAATGTAGGACCCTGCTCTTTGTCTTGCTGAATCTCATGCCACTGGCTTTGGCCCATCAACCCAACCTGTCCAGATCACCTGCAGAGACACTCCAATACCAACTTAGTGTCATCAATGAATTTTCTAAGGGTAGACTAGGGCCTCATCCAGGTCATCAATAAAAATGTTGAATAGGACTGGGCCCAGTGTCGACTCCTGGGGGGACACCACTGGTGGCCAGCCACCAATTGGATGAGGCACCATTTGCAACCACTCTCTGGGACTGGTCATCCAGATAATTTTTAATCCATCGAAGGATTGCCAGCTTTTCCAGGTGGATGCTGTGGGAGACTGTGTCAAAGGCTTTGACAGCCTTCCCCTCACTCACTAGGCGGATCAGCCAGTCACAGACTGAGATCAGGTTGGTCAAACAGGATCCTCCTTTCCTAAACCCATGCTGGCTGTGCCTGATCACCTGGTTGCCACGTGCCAGCTGCTTGATGGCACTCAGAATCATGTGTTCCATAACCTTACCAGACACTGAGGTCAGGCTGACAGGCTTACAGTTCCCTGGATCCTCTTTCTGGCCCTTCTTGTGGACAGGTGCCACAATGGCCAATCTCCAGTCATCTGGGATCTCCCTGGTTATCCAGGACCAGTGATAAATGATGGAGTTTTGCCAGTTCTCCCACCAGGTCCCCCAGCACCCTGGGATGAATCCCATCCAGACCCACAGACTTGTTAGGATCTAAGTGGCAGAACGGGTCACTACTTCCTTCTGGGTTACTGGGCTACTCTGCTTCTCATCCTTGCCTACTAACTCAGAAGCCCAGTTACCCTGCAGGTAGCCAGTCTTTTTGTTAAAGACTGAGGCAAAGGTGTTAAGTACCTCAGCTTTTCCCTTGTCTTCTCTTTCTGTGCTCCCCCTCTCATGCAATAAGGATTGCTCTATTTCACAGTATCACAGTATCACACAGTATCACAGTATTACCAAGGTTGGAAGAGACCTCATAGATCATCAAGTCCAACCTGTCACCACAGAGCTCAAGGCTAGACCATGGCACCAAGTGCCACGTCCAATCCTGCCTTGAACAGCTCCAGAGTTGGCAACTCCACCACCTCCCTGGGCAGGCCATTCCAGTGGCCAATGACTCTCTCAGTGAAGAATTTTCTCCTCACCTCAAGCCTAAATTTCCCCTGGCACAGCTTGAGGCTGTGTCCCAGACACATGTCTCTTGTACACTTCTGTCACCAAATGCTTCCACCAAGTCCCTCACTGGCTTCCCACTTCTACCACCAGCTGGTGCATCCCTTGAAGGATGCTCTTCAAATCCTTTTTCTAGCCACCTTAATTTCCACTTTACATCTGCTCTGCCATGATTTACAGGCTCTTCAGTTGTCTAGAATTTTGAAAGGAGACAAAATTCAAACTTTAAGATCAAAACCTATTTCCCTGCCATTTCACAAACCTTTGCAGTGGCATAAACCCATCAAAGGCGACAAAATAGTTGCTTGAGTGTGAGACATACTTTTTCCTCCAAATACCATTATTCAACCTTCTGCCTTACCTGTAAAGCAAATTTGACTATTATTCAGTCTGAAGGTAACATAACAGCTGAGGATGCAGGACGGCAGAGACTTTAGAAAGAGGTCACGGGTGGACCTGTACCATTGCTCCCGTGTTAGCCCGTGCTCGCCTTGGAAGCAGTACTGCTGCTCTAAGCAAACTGTGCTCCCCATTTCCAACAAGAGACCACTGAAGAAGCAGGTAAGGTACACCCTTTTGTTCTTATGGTTGGCACACTGGAAGCAGAGACGGCCATGCACAAGGGTGTTGGTGTTTCATGTTATACAGTCAATTAGGCAGGGCCAGAGAACGTTCCCAGGCACTGAAGCTTGATTATTTGTACTATGAATTTGTTAGGATGATGCTTGGCATGTTTTTGGCAAATGTACAAACACCCCATCTAACACACTGCCAAGCAATTCCCAGTAACAGCATGGGGAAGGAATCCTTCTCTGTAGGCAGTTTGCTTTCAGCCCCCCCAGTTCTGAAGGGGAAGCTAATTCAATAGCGCAGATGCAGCCTGTTCTGCATCAGCCTGCCTCAGTGCCAGCAAACGTTCCTGGGTCTGCTTAGTTTACTCATGCAGATGTAGCCACAGGTACTATTCACGGACACAGTGCTGATTCAGTTGACTTACCAGTCTATTAAAATCTAGATAGAGCATGATTCATTGTAAGCAAAATAAATATTTGGAAATGCAGTGGAGGTGAAAGCAGCAGGAGCCTGGGAAAAACTGCAGCTGTAGGATGAGCTGCTTTGAGAATAAACTGTAATAAAAATACTCTGGCTGTAGATGTCAGGTCATCTAAGGAAACAAATGTGAATGTGTTGAGCTGGCTCATGAAAACAATTACCTTGGTGAGCCCTAGAATTAATGAATTCTGATTGGCTATGGTTTATGTTTCTTGGCTGTTAAAAGAACTTTGGTTTTTAAGGAGCGTTGACTAAGGTTTATTCCTATCTAAGGTATATTTTCGTATGGTCTCTCTTCTGCTTGGAATCTTTGAAGTCTGACCACACATGCATCTATCATGTCTTTTCCTTCAGTCAAGTCTCCTAGAAGAGCTTTTGGTATGTGACAGCTTGATTTATTTAAGCTTGTAGGAACTTGTGTATCTTCAGGGCTTCTATCTCTCTGTCAAAATTGGTCAACAGATTCAAAATTTGGAGGAATATGATGCCAAGGACTGACTCCAGGAGCCTTTATTCCATAGGAAATGGGACCGCAGGCCCATGGTGCATTAGGACACCACTCATGCATTTAGCACAAAAACAGAGATAGCAAGAAAACTCAAGTGGGAAATATGTCAAAATCACTACATGACAATTTAGTTAACAGCACTCATTAATACATGGGGTTTTTAAATTAAGACAATCAACTAATTTCAAACCACTATTTCCTTATTTTCTAATGCATTAACTTCTACAAGAAGCCCACATACTGTTCAAAACATTCCTCTGAATGTCACAGAATCACAGAATAACAGGATCACAGAACATCAGGGATTGGAAGGGACCTCAAAAGATCATCTAGTTCAACCCCCCTGCCAAAGCAGGATCACCTAGACCAAGTTGCACGGGAACACATCCGGATACATTTCAAGTATGTCCAGAGATGGAGATTCCACAACCCCCCTGGGCAGCCTGTTCCAGTGCTCTGTCACCCTCACTGGGAAGAAGCTCTTTCTCATATTTATGTGGAACCTTCTTGTCCTGTCATTAGATGACAGTGAAAAGAGTCTGGCTCCATCCTCCTGACACCCACCCTTCACATATTATAGACATTAATGAGGTCACCCCTCACTTTCCTGTTCTCCAAGCTAAAGAAACCTAGCTCCCTCAGCCTTTCCTTATAAGGGAAGTGTTCTACTTCCTTCATCATCTTCGTTCAGCAACACCAGGAAAATAAAAAGATCTGGGGAAATAATAAAAAATGGATTAAAGTGAACAGAAATAATTTATCAACTGCAGACACACGAATGGAAAAAGATGGCTACAAAAGATGCCTCCAAAACTTAAGGGGGAAAAAGGGAAATAAGCACAACTCCTTTACGCTAACAATGCATCTGTTTATGTTTGTCGTTGTTGCTGACAAGTTGCCTACCTGCGTGCTGGTACAACAAAGCATTACAAGACATGAAGAATACAAGGCAGACTGCTGCACTGGAAACACGCATCATTTTTTCAGGTCATACATCTGAGTTCTTCATTCTTCTGACTTACACTGCATGGATCAGGAACAGTTTAGGCAGATTTCAGGATTGCAAAACCTGAAGGAGTAGGCAGAAAATCAATGTTATCTATTTATCGGTCACTTACAAGCTTGTGCTTCTATGCAGGAAATGTACAGGAGGACAACAGGCCTCAAAACTGCTCCTTGCAGCAGGTGTACATTTCACTGCCCCAAGCCCTTCTTCTGCTACGCTGTATGTGCTGTATCTAAAACTGGCCCCCTATTTCTATATATGAATTTCTATTTTCCATGCCTAATTTTTCCCAGCATTAGGTTTCAAATTTGACCTGGAATAAGAACGGTGTGCCTGTCAGGGTACTGTTGCCCATTATTGTTCTACATTAGTGTTCTAGGTTAGGAGAATAGATTCTGGGTATCACCTTTCCTTTCCTTTTATTCCCAAAATAACATCTCTTGTGACTATAAAGGAGGCAGAATTAAAATCCCCACCCTAGGTATTGAAAGAATGCTACTCAGGGAGGCTGAGTCGTTAAGAGCTATCAGCCCATATACTGCTAATCTCAATGGCCCATTAGGGAAACAGCGGCCATAGCTCCTACAGGAGCTGAAGGTCCTAAAAACTGAAATCCAAGGTTCAGATGGCAGGGGCACCTGGATCCTTGTGTCTGCTGCTTCTGCCTGCTGTGAGCTGCTGGACTGCCTGTGGCTGCTACTTTTCCCTCTCTACCTCACTTTGAGCTGCCAGGAGCTGCATTTGCCTTGTCAGGTTTCTTGGGGGGAGGAGGTAGCTGAGTGGACAGAGAGGGCTTGTCAAGGCGGCAGGTGCTTTGTGGAGTTATTATTCATCTTGGGGTGGCTTACCTCAGACATGTTTACACTGATATTTACTATGCCATGTTATAAAGATTTTCTTTCACTTGCAGCTGGGTGCTCTTGGCTTATTTGTTGCTCTTCTCTCTCTTTCTTTCTCTCTCTCTCTCAGGAGGAGACGTGAGCCAGGTAGTTGAATTGGAGGAGGGAAACTCTTAACCAAGGGTCTCTATCCCCAAACTTGTTCCAAAATGGGACAATTAGAGAAGTAAATTGCTTATCTGAGACTACTCTGAGGATTATTGAAAAAGCTTAAAGTCAAACTTAGGCTTTATATTTCAGACGTTACACCCTGCTGACTTCAATAAAATGTCTCCCAACAGAGGACCTAAAATTCTGGTTCTTGAAAATAGACATCTCTTCTCCTGTTCCCGATGTAGTCATGTCACCTAACCTCTGCAGTTTCATCTTATTCTGCATTATGGCTGAATTATGATGTAATTAACAATTAATTTTCTGAGGTCTCCACAACAGTGAGGCAGTTTTGTGTCACCTGAAGAGATGAAAATGGTGATAGCAGCAGGAAGACAGAGAGAAGAAGGGAAATCTCACCAAGACAAAAATAAGAAAGATGAACTGGAAGGAAGAAGGAAGCCAAGGGGAAACAGATTGAGAGTTGCAGAAGTTCAGTGCCAGCAGATGTTAAAAATCGGATGGGCTGAGGGAGCTCCGTAGGGAGACGAGGGTTGGAAGGGAAATGCATAGAAGAATGGCAGGAACCCAGAGGGAATTGCTGCCAGGTTAGAAAAGGGAGCAGGTTGTGCCAACAGGCTCCTCTTAAGCTGCTTTTCTTCCATTCTGTCATTCTGATTTGTTTATTTTGCCCCTGAAATTTTCAAGTAATTCTGTTGTGAGGTTTAAAGCAGAAAAAGGTACAAGCCAGTAGCAGACCCACATGTTTGACCCTCAGCTCAGCATGTACACAGGTAAAAGCTGCTGCAGTTGTGTATCTATTACTTTAAAGGTATTTCATTATTTTTTAATAGATGTTCTGTATACAATTTGGAAAATACCAGAGAGGCTGGTAAAATAGCTGAGGAATGAAACCAGACAGACCTGGCAGTAACCCCTGTGTAAGACAATGTAAATGGCAGCTGTGTAGCAGAGAGCAGCCCACTCTCTACAACAGTAAGACCAAAAGGGAAGGAATTTAATTTGCTTCTAAAAGCTCAAGGCTAGTGCAATACATATTTAGGGAGGTGAAACACACTTCCTTGCCTTTGTTTCACAGACAGACACGCAGGTTGCTCATATACTGGAGGGGTTGGAAACCTCCTATATGAGGAAGGTTTCCTTCTATCTGACTTCAGGTTTTGCACAATAATTAGGTTCAATAGCCCGTTTCTCATGCTCGAACCAGGCAGATACCAGTGAAGACAGCTGTTGGATCCAAAGATTTTGAATAACAAATTGGGAGGCATTTTCCCCCTCTTTTCTATTACAAATTTATGATGGCTATTACAAACTAGAATTCCCCAACTATCTGCAGATATTTATCCATCCTTCTGTGAAACATTCATTATTACATAGCTCAGTTTTTACAAGAATGTTGTGACAACTTCAACTTTGCCATTAAACACTCTTCAGATTAAAAGGAGAGGGACTGAAATTCGAGCTCTTTATTTCTTTCTTCTGGGCTCATTTGCCTGCTGTAGATACTTGGTACAATTTGGATAAAACTATCTTGTCATGTTGTGAGAGGACTTTGGGCAGAGAACCTCCTGGATGAGTTCTGTTAATGCTATTTGATGGACTGAAGAAGCAGAGGCAAAGCAGGTCATTTAAAATGACATAAGAGCAGTGGAAAATATTTTTAAAATTTACTTTAATCTAAAAAAGGAAAAAACCATTTAATGCAATCGTGAACCCATCTTAATAAAATGGATAGTGTGGAATTTATTTTCCTGCTATGATGAATCTGTGGGCAGGAACCTCTGTCCTGGGCCAGGTAGAATTATGTTCAAACTCTGCCTGAAGTTCAGAAACCAAGATCAAAGAAAGTTAGACTTTCAGGGCAGCTAAATTTGCATATTCTTAAGAGCAAGGTTAAAGCTAATGTTTCTCTTGAGCTCTTTCCATTTAGAGGGCAGATATAACCCAGGCAGATGCTAATTTTCACAACACTACAGGGAAATAACGATCAACTGTATCTTCCATAAGGAGTTTCTCTAATGAATTAGCCACAAACATATTTTTATTCCTCAGCACTGTGCGTCTCTTGCGCTCATTAGATGCATCTCAGATTCCACAATTTTTGTACTTTGGAAAAAGTGGTTACGTGGTTATTCACATTCTGGAGGTAATATCTGTTACAAGTGAACTGACTTCGCTGCATCATCACTGCAAACTGAACAAATGAATTCTGGGAGTCACAAGATGAGGTGTCTTTGTATGATTTTATGGAACAAAACTAAAACCAAGTGTGTTGTTCCATCAGAAGAAAAATACTGGTCAAGAATAAGATTATTCTTGTGGGTAGTGCAATGAAGAGATATGACTTTACCAAAAAGTCTTATAATACCCTTGAAAAAGGACCCTAAGTGTCTGAGCTTTGGTCTTCCATAGCTAGAGTAGGAACTTCATGTGTCCCATTCTTAAACTCTCTAGTGTATTTTGAATATAGATCAACAAGATGTGGGAACTAATTTATGGAATGAAACGCATCAAATGTAGTACCTTCCCTCTGGCAGTGACTAAGAGCAGATCTTCATAAAACAGTAAAAGATGCTCCAGGGAAAGAAGCAGTAGCATAATCTACACTTACAAGAGATTCCCTCGAATCCCTAGAAATCAGAGACTGACCTAAACCATGAAGCATGAAGTTTTCTATCCAGACACATTTATTTTAGCTATTATAAACCGCTCTTGTTAGTTATTCATATCCATACCAAATCCTCTTGTAAGTGCTGCTAAACAATGTGGGAATGCATTCTGCTGAATGACTCAGTTTCTGATTGAATTATATCTGTGCTCTGGGATACAATTGTGCCTTGGACTTCTGGTTATTTCCACAAATAGTGGTAGAGAAGCAAGAGGGCAGGCGAGAGTGAAAAAGTTGTTCTTTTATATAATTGTAAACTTTCCTTCCTCTGTGTGCTGGCAAGGGGAACAGGGTTTAGTGGGTGTGCTAGGGTTGGGTTGGTGGTTGGACTGGATGATCTTGTAGGTCTCTTCCAACCTTAATAGTTCTACAGTTCTAAGTCTATATGCACAAAAGAAACTGTCGAGTTGTGCATTTTGTAGTGGAGTTCTTTGCTAAACTATGTCAAACTAATGAATCAGCTTTTCTTGTATCCTCTTTCTAATTTGAGATGGCTCCGAGGCTGCTTTGCTTTCAGTAAAACAGGAAGTTTGGGGATTCCTTTCCTCCAGATTTGTTATTTTTTAGTTTGAGAAACAGGCTGGATGAACCATACAGCATAACTATTTACCTGTGACTTTGCTCTGCCTTCATTTGGTCTGGACAAGCACTTTGGTGCAGGGACCTCTAATTAACCTCTCTATGCCTGGGACTGTGGCCTGTGCATCTCTCTGGCTATGACTCCCAAGTGAGAAAAGCAGGCTTATAATTTAATAACTGCTGGCTAAGCTGTCAGCCCACGGCTTGGACGGCAACACTCTGTGCTGGGTTAGGAACTGGCTGGAGGGCCGAGCCCAGAGGGTGGCGGTGAATGGTGCCACATCCAGCTGGCGGCCGGTCACTAGTGGTGTTCCTCAGGGATCAGTGCTGGGCCCCATCCTCTTTAATATTTTCATAGATGATCTGGATGAGGGCATTGAGTCAGTCATCAGCAAGTTTGCAGATGATACAAAGCTGGGGGCAGATGTGTCTGAGTTGGAGGGCAGAAGGGCTCTGCANTTGTGGCCAGGAGGAGGTTGCTCTCTTCTCTCAGGCAGCCAGCACCAGAACAAGAGGACACAGCCACGAGTTGCGCCAGGGGAAATTGAGGCTTGAGGTGAGGAGAAAGTTCTTCACGGAGAGAGTCATTGGCCACTGGAATGGCCTGCCCAGGGAGGTGGTGGAGTCGCCAACTCTGGAGCTGTTCAAGGCAGGATTGGACGTGGCACTTGGTGCCATGGTCTAGCCTTGAGCTCTGTGGTGACAGGTTGGACTTGATGATCTATGAGGTCTCTTCCAACCTTGATAATACTGTGATACTGTGATACTGTGATAATTTCCTCTCCTCCAGTGTTAAGCAAATTGAATAATTGTTTTCTTTCAAGAATTAAGCCTCTTCAAACAGCCGTGCTGGATTTTTTGCCTCCTGGCCTCTGTAAGAAGCCAGTGGCAGCTATATCCAGTGACAAACACAGCCTGCATTGGAGTGCCAGCCACGGCCACAGTAGCTGAGTGCTGTGGTGGCCACTGCAGGCCCCACGCGCATAGCAAAGAGAGGGGGCTGCGCTCACCAATGCCGTGTGCTGAGATGAGAGAAAGCAATTTCAATCCACAGTATAAGACCTACAAAACAAATCACTCTGCAGCATCCCAGATAATTTGCAGGGTATTAAATGGAATCCTTTTAACGGGAAATGCTTGGACTGAGGGAATTGCCAGCCTTGCTTACTAGTACCGCAGGGCAAAGATAAACTTCAAACGGATTCAGCAATCGAAATGAGGGCCAGGCAAGAGCATCGCTGAGAGAGGGACTATTTCTTACACCCTTCCTCTGTCAAGCATTCGTCCAGGTGCCAGTTTATTCCTCATTATACTATCTGGAAAAAGACTGTCTGAAAGAGCAGTGGCAGCCTGAATGTCAGCGCCGCTCAGGTGGCTCCAGCTGATCCCTCATTCATCCCAGCTGGGCATTATACATAGGCAGCACAGCAGACCGGGGAGCTGCTCTCCCTCTGCACATCCCCAAGGTGAGGTAGAGTGGTTGCCACCATCAAAGGAGGCAGAAGTGTAAAAATCTTGTCTTCCAGGGCTCTTTTCCACAGTCCAAGTGCCACAAAGAATGGAGAGCAGAGGGCATTGTCCTGGAGGATAGATGGCAGTTTTACGTGGTGATACTGGATTAACCTGTATTGTTAAATGAGTACTTAAATATTTGAAGAGGCTGGGGAAAAGAGAGCGTGAGAAATAATACACTGCAGCATAGATACTTATAGATCCATAAAATGGCTTAGGTTAGAATGGACCTCCCTGCCACAGACACTCTCACTTGAACAGGTTTCCCAGAGCCCTATCCAAACAGGCCTTGAACACTTCCAGTGAGGATACATCCACAGCCTCCCTGGACAACCTGTTCCAGTGCCTCAGCACCCTCACAGCAAAGAATTTCTAAGTTCTAATCTAAATACAGCCTTCTTTCAGCTTGAAACCATTCTCATTTGTCCTGTCACTAGAGTCCCTCATAAAAAGTCCCTCCAGCTTTCCTGTGGGCTCTCTTCTGTGGTAGGAAGGCACCTTTGGGGATGAGTGTCCAGTTGTGTCCTTACCTAGACCTTCAGTCTGTGCTGGAGTATCTGAGAAGGCTTCAAACTGGCGGCGCTAGGTAGTCTTGAAATGTAATGAGTAAATATCCTGGCTATTAATTTACCAGGGTTCGGCTCACTCATGCTTATGTGGACCTCAGTTACTGCTCTGCATTAACGTGCGCTAACAATCCACGTGGTTTGTTCAAAAGACTACACATAATCACTATCACAAAGGCTTTCAAAACATTTTGTCTATAAATGCTGCTTTTCACAATAAAATATATGAGGAAAGACAGTGTTGAATATAAGATATTGAATTACTTTCCATTTCCTTAATGTCAGTTTTAATGAAACTGGCATATTTTTGTAACAGGTGAACATTTGAGTAAAGATGCTTCTGTCAAAAATTACTCAGCAAACTGTGATTCTCTTTTAGTCCTGAGTGGGAAAACTCTCCCTCAAAGGACAGAGTTGCATTTCCATTATAATCTTAGAATTCAATTTCATGTTCCCTGGCCAGGCTAAATTCAAGCATATTTCATTTGGAGATCCTCCTGAATGAAAGGTGCAAGATCTAAGTTCAGCTGAGATTTTTGAAAAGAGTGAACAAAAACATAAGTACAAATGGGTGTAGCAGCTCTCTCTCCCATGAGAAAAAGAAATAAAATAGCTTAGTGAATATCTTTCCCATGTGAATTAAAAGGAATATATATGTAAAACTGCTTTCAGTATGCAAACTCACACTTTCAAAAGGAAATTGTTAAGGATCTGAGCAGACTTCACACATACTGATTTCAATAAAGATTGGAAATAGCAGAAACACCATCATGCCCTTAAATACACTCTTTTAAAACTTATTCAGCATGCACTCTGAGCACAGCTCAGGACACTTTGAGATGTGGAACTAGAACTATATCTGCTGCTAGTATTCCACAGCCAGTTAGTAGACCTAAAGTCCATCATGCCAAGAGGCCCTGGGATAGCTCCAGTGTTCAATTTTTAGGGGAAAAAAGGCTATAAAGCCTTCACCCAGATATATTTCCAATCTTCTTTTGCAACCCTGTGTGGGGTAAATAATTTGCAGTTGTAGAATTCAGCAGTGTTAGACTAATGCCTTTGTAAAGGGTAAGACAGAACAGCATCTCTTACTGCAAGATCTCTGTGCACAGTTTACGTGCAACACGAGCGGTTAAAGATCCTTGGAGAAAGTATCTTTGTCATCTGGTTACTTTGCTAGGAAATCAGGTTCCTAAGACAAATAGGAAAATACCAACCACACAACACTGAGGATATGATTTTCAATGGCCTCAGTAAACTTCAGCAAATCCTTTTCAGTAGTCTGACACCATAAATGAAGTGTTTGAGATGGTATCTCCAGCATTTGAAAGAGCAACTCTGACACGTATTTTGATTAGGGAAGCTGACATTTCTGTTAAAGTTCAGCAAGTCACAGAATCCTCTTAACATATGGCCAAACATTACACTGTTCTCTTCTGAAAAAGGTGAGAGAGATTGCAGAACTCATTATTTTCAAAGTCAGAAACAAAACTCAGTGCATCTGCCTCACTTTTTCATTCTAAGCAAAACAAACAAAAATGGAGAGACAGATAAAATACCAAAGAATAATAATGGTAATTATAAATCCCACACATGCTTTGAAGAAGAAGAGGGACAAGAAAGCCATGTAAATTTTGCTATTATACAAATATTATGGTACTGAAATTGTTGAGATAGAAGTTGAAGAATGTTTTTTATGATATTATCACTATGACAAAAAAGCCTCAAACCTAGAGATGGGATTTGAACCACAGTGTGAAATTCAGCAGCCAGTTTTGCCCATAGCTCCTGTCTTGAGATTTGGAAGTCCAAAGAAATGCCTGTAAATGTAGAACATATGGAGTAGAAAGCAGGCTAGGAATCCCACCACAAGAGAGCCTCCTGAAAGGCTGCAGCGTTGCTGGGTTGTGACCGGATCAGTATTCTGACAGATTAATCGTCCAGGACCGGATGAAATCACAAAGTAGAAGAACGTTAATTCCTTTATGTGAACCCGTAAAAGGATTTAGATTTTATTCAGTTCAAGGTCTGGGTGAAGGATCTGGTCAGTTCCTATTAATTCAAAGCAGTTTACTCAGTGGTCTTTTTTGTTGTTGTTCTTCATTTATCTAACACTATAAAAAAACCCCTCTGTAGGAGATAAAAAGGACTGAAAAGTACCATGAGCAGTATGTATCTACATAGGGCTTGTAAATGGCATAGCTTGAAGAGGAGCATGTCTGCTAGCAGTTTACACAAGCTGTCTGTACAACTGCACCCCCTAAATCACGAGAAAAGGGACCCATCTTCACCATTGTTTAAAAGGTTTACAGTGGCTTTCATTGAAATAAATGTACTGGAAACAACAAAACCAGGGAACGGTGCAAAGGCGATAACGTTTGCATAAAGAAACCATTATGAAGGTGAGCCAATAAAGCGGTTGTTCGATGTCGCGTTACAAATACAGCTCTTCTTTCCTTTCTTTCTTTAAATTGTGCTTGCTTTAAGATTCACTTTGTCTAGTGGCTTTTACATTTAAAGAACAAAATGCAGGAATTATTTCACAAGTCATAAAGTGGAATCTTTCAAAGAAATACTGCTTATCAGGATTATCACAGAAGAGTAGGGATTGGAAGGGACCCCTTCTGGACATCCTCTAGTCCAACCCTCTGGCAAAAGAAGGATCACCTAGGGCAGGTCACAGGAATGAATTGAGGCCAGTTTTTAAAATCTTCAGAGAAGGAGATTCCACAACCTCTATGGGCAGCCTCTTCCAGTGCTCCATCACCCTCACAGGAAAGAAGTTTTTCCTGAAGTTGAGGTGGAACCTCCTGTGGTCCAACATGTACCTCTTGGCCCTCATCCTATCACAGGACACCACTCAAAAGAGACTGGCCTCTTCTTCTTGACACCTACCCTTCAGATATTTTTACACATTAGTAAGATTCGTTCAGATTAAGAAAAAAGTTTGGCCTCTTTTATAGTGTCTATCAGGACATTGAATCTGAGGGAGGGTTCTCCTGGCAATCCACTAACGAAGCCCAGAGCTGCATTGCAGTGTTGGCTAATTTCTGGAGGGCTCAGAGCTGCGTCTCGTCCTAAACTCTTCAGATGTTCCAGAAAACTTGCTTGGGTGGATGCGGTAAATAGTAGCAGACAGCTGCAATTTTTGCCTCTGTTCTTCCTGTTTCCCAGTGTTGCACTCTGTGTCAGTGTTCCCACTGGAGTGAATCCTGGCTAAGGTGGAAAGGGGAGCCAGAAAGGTGAAGAGCCTTTTCTTCTTTCCCTTGTGCACTCACCCATAGACTACTCTCTAGCAGGAAGACAAATTTTCAGCTTTAAAGAAAAATAAAAGCTGCCTGTAACTTACCCAGAGTAACAAGTAACTGACTGCAAACATGTGAAATGGAATGATAACATCTTTTGATCATCACACCACAAAAGCACAAAACACCTTGTCCTCCTTGTAATTTATCACCTCGGGATTCTTCTAGGAAACAGCCACGATGAGAAACGTCCTAGACGGGCAGCCCTTCAAAGAAAGTTCTCCAACGGGAGTCATGGCTCACCCCCTCATTTTCCCTCACAAGCCCTGACCAGTTGTACCAGTGGCCTTTCTGATGCAACTGCTCACAAGGAATGAGCAAGGTCAGGAATTAACACTCTCAGCACTGGCCCTGGTTATGCTTTTGGTTAGGGCTGTAGCTCGTTGCTTGAGTCACCGAAGAACATGATCCAAAACCCATAGGGTTACCTTTCTAAAGGTCTTCACAGGACATGACATCTGTGAAGGGTTTTGTACAAAGTCTTTAGCTGTTCCTGAAGACTGAGGCTAATGACAATACACATATTTATTACCTAGGCATTTTGGTGTCAGATTGATTTTGACTTTGAAATTCAGACGTTGAATGATCTCTCCAAGAAAAATTCGGATCCATGGTTAGGAAGACTCCGGATGGCCAGCAGCTGAAGGCTGAAATCCCAGCTCTGCTCATTTGTGGTTTGGGGAATCCTGGGGAGCAAGTGAGACCATCAGCTGGTCCTAATTCTTCAGCATCTGGGATGGACACTTTGAATGGGATAACAATGCAACCACAAAAGGTTGCTGGAGCACAAAGGGAATACAAATGCAGGATGTGTTTGTGGAAGGGATCACTGCACGAAGCATTCAGCTTCCTTTAATCAGCATTTGGCTTCAGTTCCGAATAGCATTTTGCCTCCATAGCAATCTCCCGATGGTGATTCCAAAGCATATTTTGTATGAGATACAATGCACTTAACCATGTGTTATAATAGCTTTGATTTTAACCTCCTTCTTCCACCAAAGATCTGTGATGTGTTCTTGGCAAAAGCGATCTGGCTAGTGTACTGTGAGCAGGATGAATCTCTTTCCCAAGTGCTCTATTGCAAATTGTAATCCTAAAGCTGGTGATGTCACCAGAATCTTTCCCTCAACTTCCTAGAGCTTTGGATTCAGTCCATACTGCAATCACTTCGTCTAGTCCTTAGATGCTATTTGAGACTAATGCATACAGGAGGCTTAACTTTCTCCAGTAACCTTGTAGGTGCAGAGGAACTCGAGCAAGAAAATCGCATGGAAAAGGAAATATTATTTCTGAGAACCAAGCAAAAGGGCCTGGGAGTATCTTCTCGACTCACAGAAGTGTGGTCAGTATGGAGTGACTCTAGTTCTGATTTTTGGGGCACCTTTAGCTGAAAAGAATTTTCCAGGGGAAGGTAAAGAAGACCAAAAGAATACACCGAGGACTTATTGAGAGAAAGCTGCCCCTGAGAGCAGTAAGACTTTTCCTTGAGAAAGGTTTGGCAAGGTGTGGCTCACAAACCCTGTGTGTCACGTAGATTTAGCAGAAGAAGGGATTTTAGCTTTCAGATTGGAGGCAAAAGAAGTTTGTTCTCTTATGAACAAACTATACATATGGATGTTGTTAATTACTGGGCGTTCCATGGCATTTGTCTGTTCACCAGCATATTTATTTCCCCTAGCATCTAATGTACCTTTGGCCTTTCATATAGAATCAACATTAAACAAACAAACCAATAAAATATCCTGGTTACCAGAACTTACAAGCTTCTTCTGTGTTGTTGAAATGCTGCTTTTGCAGTCTCACTCATTTCCTGTCCGGAGACTTTGGCACTCAGTCTCCAGTGCATAAACAAGCCCAGGAGCTGGCCCAAGCCAGTCTCTTTGCACAGCTCACTGCAGAGGATGTTTCAGAATGAAGAAAATATAATCATTCCCTAAGGACTTGATCTCCATTTGGGTGTCCCATATCCCTCTTCCTGGCTTTTTAAACATCCCTCTCCATCCTTCTGCAGAAAGAGCCAAATTCCTTCAAACAAAAGCAATGAGAAAGTTATTGTTTTGTGCTGCATTTCCAATGAATTTGTTCTGTTGGCTCTAAAACCAGTTTCCTGATTCTCATGTTGTTGTTCCTGGCGCAAATGAGACGCGCAGGAATTGTCCCTCTTATGGCAGTTAGTGAAAGTAGCTCCTTGCGGAGTGATGGGCATTAGCTTTGGTAGCAAGGAAAGGCCTGTGTGGAGTGCTGTCATCTCCAAACTGGTGTTTGCCATCAGCAGAACACTGCATCTCTGTTGTCTGGGGATTTGAGGCAGGGCCTGCAGAGAGCTTGTGAGCCTCTGCTCCAGCGCAATTTCTCCTCTGGAACTGCCCATGCCAATGTCTGAGCCCCAGTCAGGAAAAAAACCACAATGGCTTTTTTTCCTTGAGCCTTTGCCACAGAAAAGCCCATTCTTCCCTATAAACTTTTACCTGTAACTGACATTTTGGAAGTTTTATCCATCTACTTGTTATTCTTTCTGTGAAATATTTCCACCTTTGCCCTCGGTGCAGCACCCCAGATCTACAGTTTTAAAACATCCCCCTTTGCCATGTTTTCTGGGTTGTTCTTTAAGTGCTGATACCGCGTTAGCCATCGGTCAAACATTTGCCAAGAGCATGTACCGAATAAATAAATAAATAAAGCCTCTGGTATACTCTGACGCGCCTTTGAAAGGAGGAAAATTCCTTTCACATGGCCTCTTGTCCCTGGAAATCTACGAGTTTCTTTTGGTTGGCGAGCGGCCAAGCAGCACGGTGATGTACCATTTTTCTTGGCCAGGCCCTTCAGATCTTCTGAAACCAGACCAAGTGTTCATGTGGTATTTCTTCACTTAACAGCTGCAAGACAGCGACCGCAGCTGCATGCGCCGCAGAACGGAGCTTCCCTCTGCAGTGAGGGACGCTGGCTGTGTTTTTCTGAGGTGGTTGACTGAACAAATTTGGACTCGCCTCTGATACAAGTGGTGCTGCAGCTTCCTGTGAAGCCACTTTACTTTACCTAGAAACCTTCACGCTTCGGGAGGCAGAGCCAGAGCGGGGCCGGTGCCGGGGGACTGCGTACATGCATGCTAATTTTCTGCGTGCATAGGACCAAATTAGCATCTCCCTAGGTCAATGCCATGCAGTTGGACTGAAGCTCAACATCTGTAGCCCACCTGGCAACAATCTTTGCAAGCCCATGCTGCTTGGTGCCTCCCCTCAGCCCAGTCCAAGTCCCTTGAGGTTAAGGGCTTGGCAGCTTGTTTAAATTGACCCTGTTTGGAGTGGTCCCTTGCATCATTTCATAAGCTGTTAACTAAACTGTTGGTGAGCTTGGCCCAAGTTGCTTGCTGACAAATTGCAACGATGCTTGTAAAAGGGGGAAAAGGGAAGGGGGAAGAATGTCAAAACACAGTTCGTGTGCATGGCAGAGTCGGCCAGGAAATACTTATGGTGGGTTCTGAATGATCAGATGTTCTGGAAGTGGAAAGGGAGAACAAATGTTTCCTACTCTGCTTGTTAGGGGGTTTTGTGGTGTTCCAGTGAAGAGTGGTGAGGGTTTTGTGGGGTTAACATATCTGAAACTAAGCCTGGCAGGATGGAAATATTATGCCCATGCTTAGAAAGAGACCCTGCCTCTGTGTACCGAAACATGCTGTTTTAAGACCTCAATAATAATCTTATTAACTAGTCGTTGGTGGTTTGAACATGAACTGGGAGAGGAACAAACCCTTTAAGCCGTTTAAAAGCCGTAATAGGTATAGTACCTCATAACATCTGAGGAAAGTTTCCCAAGGACTTGCCAAGACTAGAAGACTGGGCCACCAGTCAGTTATGCGAACGCGGGCCCCTGCTGGATTTACTTAGATACAAGAGTGTTTGTTCAGTTTTGTCTGTTTGCTTGGGCATTGCAAAACGTGGTGGAAACTCCCAAACACTCAACATTATGAAAGCTGTTCCTGCCCAAGACGTCGACTAACTCATGCAGAGTGAGAAATAAATAGATGGGACAGACTGACAAGGATGGCGTGAGGTAACAGCTGTGGTTAGCACAGTAATCACAACTTTTTTCCCCTCCAATTTATTTTTGATCTTGTAGAAGAACAGTGGCTTGAGGCTTGATGTCAGCTGAAACGTGGCTCCACTGCTTAAGGTAAACCTGGGCAAAACGGAGCAGTGTGGCCGTGCAGACACGATGCTGTGGGAGCTCCGTGCTGCTGTGTAAGGAGAAACCTGACAGTGACAGGCAAGGTGGCTGGAGCTGCTGCTGAGGGGGAGTCACCCGGGAACTGAGCAGAGTGGTCACTGCAGACCACCCTGGACTCAGCTGTGACAACAGGGGCCTGGGGAGCAGTTAGTGTTTCCTGCCTCTGAAACTCTTCTGGAGGTCCCTTTCCTTTAGGGTCTCTGAGGTGTGTGTCTCATGGCTCCCAGCCACACAAAGACTGGGGCATGCGGCTCACAGGGTCAAGAGGAATGGCCACCCTTGAGGCGAAAATGAAGCTCATCTGTGTTTATTGAATTCTTCTGGTATGTTGTTTTTACTGAGGACAGGCCTGGTCTCCCAGCACAGAACACAGTGCGCTTGCTGAGGTCGTCCTGCAAACGGTCACTGTCCCATGCTGCTGTTGCTGCACCTACACCTTTGCAACCTTGTCTTACACTGTGACGTTACCATTTTGACATTTAAAAGAAATAGACTGGTAAAATTAAGGAAAAATGGATGTGTTCAACAGAGATTTCACAGTGTAAGCAGTCCAACAGGTTGCTTTTATCCATGGCTGATTGCTAACAAAGTACCTCGTATGGGCACGCTCAGAGCAGCTGCGGCATAGCCCCTTGAGCCTGTTGTGCATTCAGACTTCATTAATAATTTATTAACCCCTTAGATGTGAAATCTCTTCCTGAAGTGGAAACAGGAACTGATCTGACAGGACCTTGTCAAAGAGGCTATTAGGCAACCTCCTTCTTGTCTGAAGAAAACGCATTAATAAACTAACACATGCATGCAGGTAAATTCTGTTCCACTTTTATCTGGAGATTCCTTCGGTGAAGCCAATCTTTTCTTTGGGTCTTTCCCTGTTTACTCTGAAAAGATTTTTAGGTACTCTAGGGAATTTGTGCTGTAGCTTCTATGAAAAGGTTTTCTACCTATGTAAGCTATTCATTCACCAATCCCACACAGCCTGGGCTCCTCATGACATATGGGGCATCTTGTGCACGCACTCGGAAGTGAGTGGGCTGCACAGATTTCCCCCACGTAAGGTTGGCAGTGTCTGTTGTTGGAATGTGCAGCCTTGTTGTTTTGTTGGTTTTGTTCCTGGGGAAAAACGTGTGTAAGTTGGATGGGTGCCTTTGTTTGAAGTCCTGTGACCACAAACCAACTGAATCGATACTACGGCTTGATGGAATAGTCTGATGGTTTGTGTTGGAAGGGACTTTTAGAGATCATTTCAATGTGGTACTGAGGGACATGAATTAGTGGTGACCTGGCAGTGCTGGGTTACTGGCTGGACTTGATCTTAAAAGACTTTTACAACTAAAATGATTCTGTGATTCTGTAATTTAGTTCCATACCCACCCTCTCCACAGGCAGGGACATTTTCCATTATATTAGGCTGTTCAAAGCTCCAGTCAAGCTGACTTTAAACACTGCCAGAATGGGGGCATGAAAGCTTCCCTTCAGGATGTCCCTGGAGCCTTCTCTTCTCCTGGCTGAAAAACCCCAACTCTCTTAGCCTTTCTTCATAAGAAAGATGTTCCAGTCCTCTGATAATTTTTGTCTTTATAGACATCATAGAAATCACAGGTGGCAGATGCCAGTGGTCAGGGCTTGGGTTTCATCATCTACTTTGAACCTAGGGAGGCTATAATTCTTCAGAAGTGTGAAGCATACCTGTCTGCAAAGGCTCTGACAGAAGGATATCTCTCCTCCTCTCTTGGGCAGCCTGACACAGCCTGCCAATGGCAGAGAAGGGATAAATACACATGATTTACAGCAACTTTCGACGGAATTCACTTGATGGCTTAAAAGCTTTCTGTATAATACTATTAGTTCCTACTGACTCCTAGAAAACTTCTAGTTAAAAAACACCAGTGTGTGAACTGGGGAGTGCTGAAAGGACTTGGTTTGACAACAAAGCCTGAGCTGCAAAATTGAAAGATATTGCTGGCAGCACGCTCAGAAGATTCACCATGGTAGTCCATAAATTTAGATGAATCGCCCACTTCTATCAAATCATCACAGTACATTAGGGATTGGAAGGGTCCTCGAAAGATCAGCTAGTCCAATCCCCCCACAACAGCAGGATCACCTAGAACAAGTCACACAGGAACACAACCAGGCGGGTCTTAAACGTCTCCAGTGATGGAGACTCCACATCCTCCCTGGGCAGACTGTTCCAGGGCTCTGTCACCCTCACCGTGAAGAAGTTCCTTCTCATATTTGTGTGGAACCTCCTACTTTCCAGCTTACACATGTTGCCCCTCGTCCTATCACTACATGACACCAAGAACAGCCCAGTTCCATCCTCCTGACACACACCCTTCAAATATTTATAGACATTAATGAGGTCACACCTCAGTCCACTCTTCTCCAAGCTAAAGAGACCCAGCTCCCTCAGCCTCTCCTCATAAGGGAGATGCTCCACTCCCTTCATCATCTTTGTGGCTCTGCACTGAACTCCCTCCAGCAGCTCCGCATCCCTCTTGAACTGAGGAGCCCAGAAGTGGACACAATACTCCAGGTGTGGTCTCACCAGGGCAGAGTAGAGGGGGAGAAGAACCTCTCTCAATCTGCTAACCCCCCTGTTCTGATCCACCCCAGGATGCTGTTGGCCTTCTTGGCTACAAGGGCACATTGCTGGCTAATAGTAATCCTGCTGTCCACCAGGGGCCCTAGGTCCCTTTCTCCTACACTGCTCTCCAACAGGTGGATCCCCAACCTATACTGGTACCTGGGGTTGTCCCAGATACAAGACTCTACACTTGTCATTGTTATAGTTAATTAAATTTCTCCCAGCCTGGCTCTCCAGCCCGTCTAGGTCTCGCTGAATGGCAGCACAGCCTGATGGAGTGTCAGCCACTCTTCCCACTTTTGTGTCATCAGCAAACTTGCTGACACTGCATGCCAATCCCTCATCAGTCATTAATGAATAAATTTGATACTATTGGTCACAGTACCGACCCTTGGGGGACTCCTCTAGATACAGGCCTCCAACTAGACTCTGTCCCATTGACCACCACTGTATGAGTTGAGTCTTTCTCTATTTCTGTGTTACTGAATGCTCCTTTGAAGCCAAAGATGCTGATATCTTCTTTGCTGCAGGGAAATCAATATAAACTTTAATGACAACATTAAATAAACACAAAGCTACTGACATTACAAGCTAGTGCATTTGGAAGGAGCAACGTGCCATTTTATGGTTGTGCAATTATGTTTATTATTTTAAAAAAACCTCAATAGCTTCTTCAGAGCTATTGAGATGGAGAATAAGCCTCTTCCTGTCACTATGAGTGGACATCCTAGTAGGCTTTACTGCATCTACAGAGGAATAGCATGGCACATATTCTTCAGTGGTGCAAATGTTTCCAAGAGAAGGGGATTTTTAGCTTTTAGACTCACCTTCAGCACAATCTCTGAACTTCCTTAAAGGGTTTGTGCCATTGTCCTATCTCGTTCATCCCTTTCATTGATATGTTTCCCAGGCCTCACTGTGAAGAAGCAGCAACGTGAAGAGAGCGACGTATCGGCGATGCGGCAAGATAAGCTGTGCGGTAGAAACACACCCGAATCACATGCACACGGCTGTAATGGACACACAACTGAAGCCCCCACATTATACCAAAGAAAATTAATCTACAAGTTAGTTTTGGCAAGTTCTCAGGTAAAACTGTACAAAATGATATCAAGTAAACAAAAACCTACATTTAAAATCCTTGTATGTACAAAAGCTTAGAAACTCCTACACGGAAACAGTTAAAGATCAGAGTTTCTTCAAAACAAGACACCTTTTCTTAAATTAATCACTCTAAAATGTGTTGTAGAAGTGAAGAACTATGCTACATACTAACATTATGGGACTTTATGAGAAGAGAATAACTTACATGCAAAGGAAGCTTCCTAAATGGAAAACCATGAAAACGCTTCATTTTGTGTCAAAAATAACAATTCTACTTCTGCTTTCTTCTTGGAAATTCCACTTTGGGTTTTCATTTTTACAGGGGAAATTTTTGAAATGTGAAATATATCCTCACAAAATTGGAAAACAAATAAAAGCTGCTACAACCACCACTGATTTTTATTTTAAATTTCACAAAAAGAAAAGAAATGTATTTATAAAGAAAAATATTTTTGCTTTTATAATCATCTTATTCCTTGCTTCCATGATTGAAGGATGGGTGTCAGGAAGATGGAGCCAGGCTCTTCTCAATGTCATCTAGTGATAGGACGAGGGGCAGTGGGTGTGAGCTGGAACACAGGAGGTTCCACACAAATATGATAAGGAACTTCTTCCCAGTGAGGATGACAGAGCACTGGAACAGGCTGCCCAGGGGGGTTGTGGAATCTCCTTCACTGGAGATGTTTAAGAACTGCCTGGCTGTGTTCCTGTGTGACTTGGTCTAGGGGATCCTGCTGTGTCAGGGGGATTGGACTGGCTGATCTTTTGAGGTCCCTTCCAATCCCTAATCATTCTATGGTCATTTGCAGTAGAAGAAAAAAATTCAGTTAGTCTGAAAGCAGTTAGGAGTTTCACACGACACCTGCCATCTATCATCTACAACACCAGAGGTATATAACCAGGATTCTATGATTCTACAGTCATTCTTGCCACTTCTGATCTAATAGAAGCTTGTGGAAAAGTAATAATAAGAAGAAAAGTTTATATATACAGCAAGCAGAAGCAGGTATCCATCTACCTTAAATGACTAGGGGTGTTCATATTCTGTGGTGGGTTGACCCTGGGTGGCTGCCAGGTACTCAGCAAGCTGCTGTACCACTTCCCTTCTCAAAAGGACATGTGGCAAAAATTATGACAAAGAGCCTGTGGTTTGAGATTGGGTTGAGATGAGGGCAGTCAGATCACTTACCAATTACCATCACAGCAAAACATAGTCAATTTGGGGAAAAATAATTTCATTTATTGCCAGTTAAACAGAGCAGGATAATGAGAAATAAGAACAAATGTAAGAACTCCGTCTCCAGCCCTTCCCTTCTTCCCAGGGCTAATGGCATTGTATTCACATATATTCCTCCTCCTACCTTCCAAGTGGATCAGTGTGATGGCCAATGGAGGTTGCAGTCAGTTCCTAGTGCTTTTCCCTCCTCAAGCACTTCACTGTGGAGTCCCTGATCCGGGTAGTCATAGTATTCTCCATGGGCTGCAAGAGAAACTCTGACACATGGAACTCGTCCTCCTTCATTGGTCTTGGTACCTGCATAGTTGTTTTTCTGACACATTCTCATTCCTCTCTCCTACCTGTTGTGCAGCTTTTAAATATGTCGTCATAGAGGTGATACCAATGGCTTCAGTTTTGGCCAGGAGCAGGTCCCTCTTGGAGCCAGCTGCAACTGGCTCTGTCTGAGATGACAGAGGTGGCTTTTGGTGCCTTGTCAGAAAGGTCACCCTGCAGCCACTCCTGTGGTCTCCCCAATACCAATGGGGGAAACCTTTCCATGGAAACCCAATACAGATACACAAAAATATGCAGGTCAAAGAATGAAAGAAGTTTGTTTTCTACGTAAGACTGTTTGACATGGCTTACGATACGAGCAAACATGAGTGTTCTAAACCTTTGATAATGACTTCAAAATATGAACAGACAAATCCATCAGCACAACAGCAACTCTGCCCTAATGGATGCCTTGATTCTGTAGGTTTCATAACAGCAAAGGAACAGCAACTGCAGGACATAAGCCTTTGTTTTACATAAATGTTGGCTTTATTCTAGAATGACAGACTGGTCCCTTGTTTTTAGCAAGGATGTTGTCTTTAACACCGAGTCCTGCTCGTTATCAGAGGCAGGAGAGTAGTGCAACACTTCTAGATGAGCTTAGCCATGCCTTATTCAGATCCATTTATTCTCAACATGTTGGAAGACTTTTTTCTCATTTCCAAATTACCACAATATGAGAGTTGCTCTGCAGAGCTTATTTTGAATTCAGGGGAATAGAACAAGAACCACCTGTTGAGAAAGACACGTATGCAGCCATTTCCAGGACAGGAACTAGCTTCTTCAATGCTACTTTTCATGGAAGTAACCTTAAGGGCAAAATTTATATAAGAATCCATTAGAGACAGACACAATTGGATCTATCATAGCACATAATGACTTTCTGGGCCACATGTCACTTTGCTGTACATCTTGCAGGCAATTTGTGAATGGCAGTTGGTGAGACAAGATCTGCTATATGTATTTTCCTGTAGAATATTGAACATGACACAATAAAGTCTGATCTTAATCTCAAGATAAATAATAAAAAATAACACAGAAAAGCTGTTAGTAAATACTGTAAAAGGAAGTGCTTGAGGGTGTTTTGTGATAGCGCAGTTATTTATAAAGCTCTCCTTTCCACATGCTAAAAGACTCATTAAGGATGGGGGTTCTGGGTAAGAGCAATAGAGCACACTGTGCAGTGGGTAACATGAAGTAAATATTCAACAGGCACTGGAGAGTCCTTGTTCAGGTACCAAGCTCGGGAAGTGATGTAAACTGTTCACCGAGCACTTAATTTGATTCTATCAGAGATTTATTTCAGCATGTGATTGATGGAAACTGACTAAGTGGTACTGTGGCAAAAGTACAAAAGCTATTGAACTGTTCATGTTATTTATAAGGACAGGATTAACCATGATAAGCAAGAACTGATACGAAACATTTGTTTGCTTAGTTGGAGTGAAAACCCTTCTTTGTGAGAAGCCAACATCACAACATAGGCTTAACAGAACCTAATGACCACTACAGAGTCTACCAAAGTCAACACGGGCTCATCTCCACACTGTACAGTGGTATGGGAAGCAGTCTAGGGCTGAGAGGTTTTGCAGCAGATTTTGGAATTACTTTGGTAAAAAAAATAAACCCATAAATCCAAAGGCATTGACCTTCCTTGGTTTCAGAAAATCTTGTTCTTAACTCTGACCTGTCAGCTGCACTGGGCTTGGCCACTTTATCTCTCTTGTTAGGGCAGCAGAAACAGGTAAGCAAATCGAGGCAGCAATCAGTGTGCTTTGTGTTTGACAACTATTTAATTTCCCAAAGACATCATCTCTTCCCCGGGCCCACATTTCCGGAGTGCTTGGAAACCACGACAGTATAAACACGTGCCAATCAAGTGGTTAGCCCAACAGCACATTGTGAGCCGATCCGTAAACATCGCACTGCACTGATGGGTCAAGTTCTGATCCAGTTGTTCCTGAATTGCTCCCTCCCTGGTTATGTCTTTCAGGAATGTCTCGGCTAGCAAGCAGCCACAACGTCTGATTGTCTTTAGTCGGCCTATTTAAAATTTTCCACCTCCCACATGCTGGTCAATATATTTCAGGCTCCTGGGCCAGCAACAGCAACCCAAACTGCTAAGTGATTGACCAGCCAGAGAACGCAGGGAAGAGTACGGGTAATTGATCTCTACGTATTTGCGTGAAATAATTCAAGAACCCACTGCCTGTGATTTACTGCATGAGCTCAATCTCCACCCCATTTAATACCATTTCCCTGATCTCAAGCAGAGGGATCGGGCATAGCAGCATTCCAGTACAAGAATCCCCAAGGTGTCATTTAACCTGTAGGAGGAAGGGAAGGTTAAAGCCACAGGTGGCCTTGCAATTCTTGGGAAAGGTCTCCCTTCGCATTCAGGTCCCCTCAGCAGTCAAGTAAATCCAACTAATGTGTCAAATTGTCTGGTTTGCCTGGGTGTTCTGTTTGGGTTTTGCATGGAAGTCCTTGACCTGAAAGCATTTGGTTGGTTCACAGAGAAAGGCCCAGCAGCTTCTTGGACTTCTGTCTTACTTGCTTGAGCCAGCCAGCCTTCTGCAAGACAGAGGACGTGTTAATTTGATGCTGGGCACTGATCGAAGTTGCAGGTCCCTTTGCAGATACACACATTTCTTAGACTTGCCACTCAGCAGGATTCAACAGCCAGCTTGTAGTACTTCACTTGTAAAATGTGGGCACAGAGGACAGCCTCGTATCAGCTAATGTTGACAAATCAGTTGGCGTATTATCCACTAACAGCAAAATGAGAATGCTTTGGCGTCCCAATAACCAAAGTAGGAAAGAGCAGGAAGAATGCGTGGCATTTCTCCCCAGTGCATCAGGCAGTCATTTCCCAGAAAACAATTAGGTCTTTTTTCCCTTATTGACATTGTAGACAGGATTTATAAAGAAAATAAAGTATTTGAAGTAATATGATATCCATGATCTCCTTTCAAGTTTATTCAAAGTTCATAGAGGCCAGGGAGAGTTTTGTCTTAACAGAGCTTTGAGTCAGGAGGTTTTTTTGCCTTATGAAGTCTCCTCTCTTCAGTTATCTGACATACTCATGTGACATTTTTCCTTCTGAGAACAGGTCTGCCGATAGTTCTTTCTGGTCACCAGGTTAAAATAACATCTAAACATCTTCCAACTGGCTAGGTTGTAATTCTGACCAGAATCAGGACATATTAAGATAGTTTTCACTTTCACACAAATTTTACCCATATTTTTTGGGAAGCATCCTCACAGAAAACACTGGGTTTGTAGTTGAGGCCAATATTATCTCAGCCATCATTACAACTACATACTGTCAGTGATCTCTAGAAGCTAGGGAGATCATGATACAAGGATCTCTAGATAGAAGTTCAGATGAACGTGGGACTAGTACTGCCCTCCACAAGGTCTGTAGGTCTGGACCCAAAATGTCAGCGGGGACACTGCGATCACTAGGCCAGAAGAATGAAATGATAACTAGACAAAAGCACCGTGATAACTGCCTTTCATTCCCGACTGCTAGCTTTAACCACGTTATCTCTCTTAGCAGGGCTATACCAAGACTGAACTGAGTTCAGACTCGCTGCTGTGGGGCAGATCTGGACATATCCAGTGCTGCCCGTATCCAGCACGCCCATCCTGTGAGCATCAGTACGAACCCTGCTGGTGTTCAGATCTGCCCGGGCTCAGCCAGAGCAGTCTTGAGAGAGAGTGGCTCAGCAGCACAGCCTTGACAGGCATGTTTGGTTAGGACTGGGACTGCTGTCAAGAGCATTTGACTGTGTCTGTACTAAGCAATGAAGAACAACTGAGGACAAGGTTAAGAGCTACTGCCCCTGCTCACTGCTACAGGCTCTCGGGTGCTGCTTGGACAAGAGCAAGAAGAGGCCATGTGTTGGTATTGTCCAGGATGTCTTTCCTGCACGTTAGTGAAGGAGGGTAGCTGGCTTTGTGGAGGAGGCTCTCTCTTCCCCATTTTGTATCCTACTTCTGTGGCTCAAGATACCCCAGTTCTCTACGTGTTTACTACACACCCAGAGTAAAGCTTTATTACGCGGTGTCCAAAACATTGGGTAGGTGCTAGGTTTACCTGTGTGGCCCATGTAT
Source organism: Rhinopomastus cyanomelas (assembly GCA_013400115.1). NCBI lineage: Eukaryota > Metazoa > Chordata > Aves > Bucerotiformes > Rhinopomastidae > Rhinopomastus > Rhinopomastus cyanomelas. Next base: position 408,828 of record VXBP01005984.1, on the reverse strand, counting down.
TAATTTGACTATGAATATTTTTTCACTTGCAGTCAGACCCTCCTGAGCATCTGTTATGGTGATATCTCATGCGCTGTCTCAATTTGCTGCAGGTACCTCCACGCCAGCGCTGTAGTTCGGATCACACATGCGTACTAGAAGCTCATTTCCCAGTTGGTTCCCAGTTGCCCACAAGGCCAGCCAGAAAAAGACAAAAGGGCCCAATGTCTTGTCACACAGGGCAATATTTCACTGTGAAATAAAATTACTGCAAGTGTGCTACTGCAGCATAATTGCCAGCCTGCTGTCTAAGACAGACAAAACAAAATTTGCTGTTCAAAAAGTAGTTAGACTGATAAAATAATTCATGTGCTCTGCCATTTTCCCATTGTTTGGAGATTACAGGCAGGATGAGTCATCGTGGCAATAAAAAATAAAGAAAAAGGAAGAAAAACCTTTCATGTCTCTAACACTTCAGGCAAAATGGAAATGTAAGTTAGGAAGGTAAATCATAACAACACAGGAGGTTAAAAGTAGATGTCTCACTGACCTGCTGAAGATGAGATGTGCATTCAGAACAAACTTCTGCCTAGGGTATCCAAACTCAGAGGATTTGCTAGGAGTGTCACGATGCCTGCATGTGTTCCTGTGTGGCTTGGTCTAGGTGAACCTGCTGTGGCAGGGGGATTGGACTGGATGATCTTTCGAGGTCCCTTCCAATCCCTAACAATTCTATGATTCTATGATACATGAACAAGAATGAAACTAGAAGAACATGAGATAAAGACGGTGAAATTGTCTTTGGTCTTTAGCGGTGCTGTCGTTTATCCTTTATGAAAAACCTGTGTGACTTTCTTCAGGTCCTGGACTCTGTGTTGTTTGTTGGAAGATGCAGCTGCTGCCCCTATCTTAGCTTTTTAATTTTTTTAATTGGTGAGCCAATAACATAAGGAAGATGGAATGTGCTGTCCAAGTGCAAAGCACAAGCCAGACTTATTGATTTTAGTGGAAATTAAGACCTACATCTATATTTTATGCTTATATAGCACATTCCTTCTTCCACACTTTTCCATTTATGGGATAACATTGTCACTGGAGAGAACACATCACATTCACTTCTGTATTATTTAGCCATGTAATGTGATAGTGATAAGATCAAGATGTTTGGCACTAAAATCTCAACTGTTTCAGCAAGTGCTTCATGGTTGCTTGGGGTGTCCTATCTGTTAACAAGCTTGTTCATCAGCTTTGCATTCTCCTTGTGGAACAGGTAGTGAGTGGTAACTTGTGTATCTCCAGTCATCCACTGCCCTACTACAGAAACAGTTGTCCTTCTTTCCATGAAAGTAAATTTTCCCTAAGCTGAGTGTTGTCCTAAGCTGGGTGTTTCATTTTTGGGGTTTGGCTTGGTTTATTGTTTGGACTTTTTGCCTTCATGTTACAGTCCAGTCTTGTGGTTCACAACTTCAGAAACACTTACGGCACAACACCGTTACTAGCACAGCAGAGTTTGCTCCTGCACGTGTTGATGAAGGACACTGAAAGTATCTGGCTGCTAACAGTAAGGTACCAAAGGAAATGAAAATGAGGCTTTAAACACAGATAAGGACACTCCCAACTACAAGCTATGAACAGGACTTTAGCCAGTGCATACCAGTTTGTCACATTCTTTCTGGGCCTTGCATCACCTCAAAACTTCTCTGTGCTGCCTGCTGCCCCAGGCTGCTAGCCCGAAGCCAGCTCTCAGATGAGTGAAAAGGATAAGGACAAAAATGTAATGGTTGCAAGAGCTCATGGGTCTCACTTTCACAGATTTGTTAACCTTGCACAAAGCTGCTTTCATTACATGCAATGACCTGCTTTGGCTTCTACAACATAGGTGCTACTGCCTTGTCTACTGCCCCTAAGATACTGCTCGGATAAATATTGCCTCCTGAAGGATTGCAGCGAGTCAACTGTATGTACTTAGCTAAGGGTGCTGAAAATTTCTTCTGGATGAGACAAGTTAACATTGCTCTTGCTGACTGGAGCAGTGGGAGACTCCTGTTACTCACTTAGTAGAAATGCCACTTCTGTCTAAAAGTCTGCAACTCTTCCTCTGCTCAGGGGCCACATCCTCAGCTCTTCTCCTAATCTGCTTGGTGTCTGACTCAGCATGCTGTGATGCTAGCACATCATGAGTGTCTTGTCCTTGCTGAGAAAGTCTCTTGCAGACATGACATGCCAAATTCCAGCCACTGTCCCTCATTTCTTTCACTTCTTGACAAACCCAGAATTTCTCAGGAAAATACAGAAATCATCTTTCATCTGGAAAGACGTGGAAAGCTGCAGCACAACAGCCATGAAACCTGCACACCTCTTGAAAAATGATCTGTTTACTGAGGATATTAAAACTTGTCAGTTCACGGTGTTCCCTTCCCAGGAACAATCCACAAGCTGGCTTTCCCCCCTACCTACTCATTAGGTTTTTGACCCTTGAGCACTTCACAGTTGCACCCCAGTAGGGTGCACATGACATGTGCTTCGCTCAGCGAAGATGCAGCAGTGTGCAGTGCAGATGTAAAGGCAGCTTAGATGAGTACTGAACATCTCGTTTGGAGTCTGCCTTTGTCAAATTTTCTTGGAGCTTGGGAAAAGTAGAGGAGAGCAAGAGATTTGTCACGGACTCTCCATTACTTTCCTGCTCAAATTTCCAGTTACTACTCTAGACCCCTGTCAAAATTATTGTTTCTAGTCCTTGGTGCTAAATCTAGGATGACCATAATTGGCCAACCATAATCTATCACAGGACTGATAGTCTTCAACCTCATGAAATAGGAATTAGTCACCTCTGTAGACTTCAGCAGCACATCTTCAGGAGCTGTTAACTGAATCGGGTTTACTTTGCCCTGTCTTCATGGCCTGAACCCTTCCTAGGTCTATGTGGCTACAACAATGACAGTAAACTAAGCTGAGTCAGGGCATGACTCAGCTACTGACACACCACCATCCAGCCTGTAAAATCATTAACAAGGTATGGGGACTCCATAGTGATTCTATGATTCTATGATTCTATGTGACATGTTTTCGGACTGGTTAATCCAACGTTCTTCCAGGCAAGCAGTGAAACTGGCTCCGTAATTTAATTAGTTAACATTGTGCTGTATCAGTTGGCTACAGGTACATCCATGTCAGCACTGTAGTTCAGATCAGACCTGTGTACTAGAAGTTCGTTTCCTGATGGGTTCCCAGTTGTCCACAACCCTGGCCAGAAAAAAATAAAGGGTGCAAATGTCTCTCTGCCACACAGAGCAATATTTCACTGTGAAATGAAACCATTGCAAGCACACTGCTGTATCGTCATTCCCAATCTACTATCTGAAATAGATCAAACAGAACAAAGTGTTACTGTCAAAAAAAGCATTTCAGGGACCAGATATCACTTGAACAATGGAGATAGCCTCATTACCATGTGGAACACAGAGGCTTGAATACGGCATTGGATGTGTCTTTCTCCTCACAGGAAGGCAGTTTGGATCATAAAGGGGCTGTGTATAGACTGAAAGCAAAATGTACTAAATCTTCATCGAGGTCCCTTCCAATCTCTAACAACCCGTGATTCTGTGATTCATGTCCAAAACACTTTGGGTCTCATCCACAAGTGAAAGCTGTCCTAGGTTAGTTCTGCAAAGGATGCATCAACATCAGCATAAAACGTCATGTAATGGCTGGACCTGAATTCTCACTAGGTCACAAAAATCAGTGTCATTTGTTAATCAGTTGATCAGTTGATTAACTAACTGATTTAGTTAATATTCTGATGTTCTAAAACAAAAACAAAACAGGGAGGGTTCAAAAACCCTTATGAAATTTTCAGGCAAAAAACAAACACTAGCTTTATTTGGGTAAAAACAATAAAATATATTTAATTCACAGAACAACAAAGCCTCAACACAAGGACATACAGAGGGCACTCACATGTTCTCACATAACTGGGTCAAGCTGCTGTCTCCAGCCCCTCAAAGGGAAAAGACTTCCAGGAGTTCTTTTCCTGGTAGAAACATGAAGTCCATTCATTTCATGCATCAGCTAGTCATGGCTCAGTAGCTAGCTTCCATGTGCTTTCAAGCCAGACCACCATTTCCAGAATGCTGATTCCTGTGGCCTTGAAAGAAGAAAAAACTCTCTCAATTTCAATGATAGATTGCAGTTGAAACATTTCCTCCATCGATCTCTGAGGTTTCAACTTCCATTTTCATATCATTTACCATGTTCCATGGGTATGGTGGCTGCCATGCCTGGCTTCTTCAATCATATGCTTCAATCCAAACAAAGACCAAAAGAAGTCAAAAAGAAGCATGAAACAGAAAACTGGAAACTCTAAACCAGTCATACCAGTTTGCAGAGTCACCAAAATTTGGCTTGGAACGCCAAACCTAAGATCACAAGTTGCCATAGCAACTTCCCAATGCCTCAGGCAAGAAATTCAATTCAAGCGCAACCACACTCAAATTCAAACCACAGGAAGCATGCAGTCTCGAATGGCAAGCTCAGAATGACTTTATGGTCCTAGCTGGTATTGCTGGTATCTGCTTTTCCTCTAGTCATGTATTTGAGGGATCTGCTGCTTAGAGAAAAACTTTCAAGAACAACTACAAATTGGAAGCCTTCTCCAGATGGTATTTCCTATTCTACCAGTTACCTGAAGCCTGAAACTATGTTTGTCATGCTGCAAGACTCTTTCATGGAAATAGTGTATTGTGCAAATTGTGGTAGGACAGGGTCAACTCTGTCAGACTGAAAGAAGAAGGTAGGTTTAGATGAGTTATTGGGAAGAAATTATTTGCTGTGAAGACAGTGAGACAGTGGAAGAGGTTACCAGAATGGTTGTTGATGTCCCCTTCCTGGAAGTATTCAAAGCCAGGCTGAATGGGGCTATGAACAGCCTGGTATAATAGAAGATGTCCCTGCCCATGGCAGGAGCATTAGAACCAGCTGATCTTTAAGATCCCTTCCAAGCCAAACCATTCTATGGTTCTATGATTTTATGAAAAAATAAGTCTTTTCAGAGGACTTCAGGAATGGATTTCAAGATCACAAATCTCACCCAAATTTCAAGATCACATAATAGGCTTTTCCTCTGTGCAGCATCAGTAACAAAAGTAATTCAAAGCCACATCTTTAGATGGAAGGCTGTTTGAGAACTTCCCAGAGTAATTGGAATTAGCATTAAAATCAGTGTGGTTGTGCCAAGTGTTTTTTCAAAAACGGTGCTCATCTTTCACATTTCTACAGCTGTTCTTCTGCTACTCCTCGTGTCTCCTGAAAATGGCAAACAGACATCCAAATGGGAGTATGGGAACACGTACTACGAGATGAGAGATATTTAATCCAATAGAACTAGAAAAAGAGTATCTTGAACATGTTTACAAAACAAGTTTTTGTTTTGTATTGTGCAAGGATTAGATATCTTGGTATAATCTGTACTCTGAGGAGTTTTTGTTGATCTCCAGCCCTAGATCATACTTGCATGAGACTAGGAGAAATTCTTCTCTGGCTGTCCATCTGCCTGGCAGATGGACCTGATAGATCTGAGGGTCTTTTTGTCTTTCTTTGTTTTTTCTTTTCTGATTCCCAAATCCAGTTGGCAGATCTTGTAATTTGCTGGGCTGACCCTTTGAAGGGCTTGATATTGAACTTGCCATCTGGCTAATACTGAGGCCAGCTGGACACTAACACCAAGAGCCAGTCCCAGACTCATAGAAAACTCACGTTTTCTTCATCTGGTTTCTTTTCTATCTGTTTGTTCTTGCTCTGTCTAGACCCAACAGACATCACGTTGTGCAAAGTCACATAAAGTTCTTAGCCAACCTTTTAGTTCCTGGGTACAAGTCATGATGGCAGGGGCGTTGCTTTCCTGTCCCCTCAGGAAAAATCTTATTTGAATGCCAAAAAGAGAAAAACCTAATGAAGCTGCTCTCACTGTTAATAAGCAGCAATATCTTCTGAGTGCAGCAATAGGATCAGATAAATCACTAAATCATTTCCCTCAGAGTTTAATAGAACCACATCTCCAGTTCAGTGACTGATGTGACAGTGTACACAGATTCTTGGTTCAAACAGAGTAAATACTTTTTGTTATTAAGGAAGAGATCATCCTCTGGACATTCAGAAAAACTGAAATGACAGACTCTTGGTACACTGGATGCTGATGGATCCATCTAAGTTTATGAATTGTATCACACATTTGTATCCTGCATAAGCTCACTATAGGACCCCACCATGTCTGTCATGACACTATCATCATAGTGACAACGGATGTGTCTATAGTGATGAGGCTGGTCTGTGGTCAAGCCAGGAGTCCAAGTATGCCGGTCAGGTTCAGAATTCACATCAGGGCAGTGCATGGCCAGGCAATGGCATAGCTGGTAAACTGCTGAGACAAGGACCAAGTCTTTAGCACAACACATTTTGCAGTTCATATCAAAACATATAGGGTGAGAGGAATCAGATCTCTTATCCTTTGTAAGTTCAGTTTGGGTAACATGACAGAGCAGATGTCCCACTTTCAAAGCACGAAGTAGCTATCCCTTTTAATGACTGTGCTGAAAGGCATCCTCTTTATTTCTTCCACAGACAAGTGATTCCCTTTATTAACATGATTTTGCAGACATTTTATGGCTGAGAGTCTGTGAAGTCAATGTCCACACCATGATAGCCTCCTTGTTCCTATCCGATCACATGCCGGTGCATGCTAGCTTCACAGAAGGAAGAGATCATGCTCCCCCAAGGGGTGAATCTTGTTCAACATCTGTTCTATGTCTTCTGCACCTCCTGCTGTTGCCTCTAACAGATAGGGCCATTCTCAAGTGTAAAATCTCATTCTGAAAATGATCAGTTTCTTGCCAGCTACTAAATGAAGTACAGTTCAAGGACAATCCTTCACATGTCCATGGAGATAAGTTAATGATACCATGGTAATCAGGGGTGTGTTGCCCCATTTACCCAGCCTTGCTGTGTGTGTACGAAGGTCTGTTCACCCTGAATCCTCTCAACCTGGTTGTGGCAGACCATTGATTGGTGCTGTGACTGTTGCTACAGAAAGCACAGAAGAGTTAATGTTGCCAGGGATCTGGGATCAATCCTGTAATTACAGTCCATTAGCAAGGAAGCCACTGTTGGGGCTCTCTTGCATTAAAAATGGACCATCATTTCTAAAACTTTCTAAAACAACAAGGTCTATGAAAACACCTTCCAGTTGTGAGGAAGAGTCTTGTACAATCTGCTGGAGAAGTAATTGCATTGGAGCACAGGTCAGCGCAGAGGGGAGATGGCTCATACGTGCATTAAAAAGCAATACACCATGGCTCCCGTAGTTTCACAGTGGTTTTGAAGGCCACATTTGAAAGCAATCTGTCTCCAAGTGGTTTTATCCAGAAAGATTTCCCACCAGATTTCTGCTTCATGCTTTGCATCCTATCTTCTCCTTCATCTGGGAGAACTTTGAGGAATTGCTTTCAGATTCACCATTTGGTTTCTCACTTCCAAGCCTCTGCCTTACCCCTTTGCATCCGTGACTTGAGATCTGAATTAACGGACAGTCGCTTGTCTGTCCTCCTACCCAAAGTTCTGTTGATGAATTCACTACACTATTTGCCATTATTTCATTCCAAAGGCTGAAGTATGGCTGCAGAGGAACATGGTGCTGTTCGTGGTCACGGTGGCAGGAGCCAGCTGCAGCTCCAAAGCGTAATGGGCTACCTCCACTACTTTTAGGAGAACAGGTGCCAGCCAGCTGACACAGAGCGCTGATTACCTGCAAGTTCAAACAGCTAGGTTTTAAAATATTGTTAAGAGAAAACACTGTTTGTCAGCTGTAAACTTGGCTGCCACTGGCTGCCCTGCATTGCCAGACCTTCAGAATGCTGTTACCAGTGTTGCTGAATTACATATCTCTAATTACATCAGTTCTAATTTCTACTGTCAACAATGGCCAAGCATATGCATTTGCTTTGGTCTGTTACTACCCCACCTACAGAAACAGCAGGCTGAGGACACTCTCTGTTGCTGTTTCCCAAGGCTTTAAACCATGTTAAGAGGTCAACAGTAAGATCACGTCCTGCATTTGCCAAATGGGACCCTGTTCGTACCACCTCCTACCCTGTGTATTTCAGCATTGCCTTCCCCAACTCCTTTTCTCCCATAGCTGGAGAGCATGACTCATGGAAAGAAATCTAAAGATTATTAAAATGCCTTCTTCCCTCTACGCCCTTTTATCCTGTGTAATTACTTAGTCAAAATTTCACTTATAAAATCAAATCAATCCATCTTTTCTTCTGCCAGTTCCGTGTCCAAGTGACAGCAGTCTGAGCCACAGCGTCCCCGGGTCTTAGCAATGTGCTTATGCCCATGCGGCTCGCTGTCTTTCAAGACTTCACATAAAGGAAAGGAAATCGGCAGTCCCTAGTCTCTACTTCCTAGCTTAGTCTCTGCTTGCTTATTGTAATCTTCCTGGGCAGTTCTTCTGAAGGGAGGGCAGTCACACTTGCTGACCTATAGCTTTTTTCTTTTCCGGATGGATCAGCAAGGAGCTTTAGCCAAGAAAGTGTTTAACCCCTTAGCAGCAAGGATTGCACCGGGTGACATTTCTCTGGCTCTTCTACAAGAACAATGTCAATTACCATTAAGTTCATCATTAATGATCGTTAGTTTAAAAACTCAATAATGTGGATTTCTTGGCATGGAAGTACAGACCTTTGGGAAATTCAGATCCACTTGCAGAACTTCATCTTTGCAAGCTTCCAGGAATGTATCCCCAAATAGCATTAGGGAAGGTTGGAATGCTTTGTAGGTTTTGATCCAAACTTCACAACCTGAGCCTCGCTTAATCTATGTGTTGAATGGTACCCAAGCTGTACTTTCAGGTGCACTGGCTCCTTGAGGCACTGTGTGCTACTCACAGCAGCTCCCCTCTTTTCCCCTTACATCACACTTTGTAGTTCATGAGTTTCTTTTCCCGGATCGTGGTACAAAAGAATAATAAAATAAACATAATAAAATGAATCAGGAAGCTGTTCTTCTGTTAAGTTAGCAACTACTTCTCATATTTGTTTCTTCTACCATCCGTTGTGTAAAAACCTGCTCAGCTACACTGCAAATAAATGCATTTTATTCCTCTCCCTCATTTCCCTTCTTGTCCCAAGTGGCCTGTTTGATTCTTGCAGTGGCTTTTTTTGGAAAAGAAAAACCTATATAAAGTATCTGTGTCAGTCAATATTTAAGGAAGATCTTCTAGCATTCCACACTGCTGCACAAGAGTTAGGGTTATCTTTCACACCACCCGTCTGAGCAGCAGTTGGCAATAGGTATTTCTTGGCTGTTTTGCAGAAGAGAACCAAGCAACTTGGTCTGGGTGATCCTGCTGTGGCAGGGGGGTTGGACTGGATGATCTTTCAAGGTCCCTTCCAATCCCTGATGATTCTATGATTCTATGAAATTCATTGCACACAGGCTCATGAAGCCTGGGGAAGGATGTTCCTAGTTGTAGCTGAGCTTGAGACTCAGAGGCGATTCCTCCAGGGACTCATTCTCCAGATGGCCCAGCAGCCACCTTTCCCACCAGTACAGTGAAGTCCATTCCTTTGCAGACAGAGTTTGTCTGTGTCCAGGGAAGCCCTCCTGCCCTCTGCTCCTTTCATGGGAGCATGGGCATAAAGGGAGCAGAATTTACTGCTTCAAACACAGAACAAAGCAGAGAACGTTTACTTTGCCTTCGCATGTTCTCTTGGCTCTTACTGTGGTGGCTGGGTGACTAGGCCAGCACAAACTCACCCCGAGGGACTGTGCATGTTGATCTTCCACAGCTGGTCATGGGAAAGTGAGCTGGGAGCCTGAGTTGTTGGCCCAACAAGCCTGTGCCGGGAGCCTTGGTCATCCCTGCTGTACGTACATAGAGGGAGCTACAGCCACCAGCTCTTGTAGGTGCTACTACAACCTGCTTTCGGGTCCGGAGGCTTTTCAGTGAGCCAAAACAGGACGTGCAAACAGGAATTCAGTGCTGCAGCTAAGTATCTCCTTTCAACCAAGAAAAAGATCAATTTTGAATCCCTCAGACACAGGTAGACATTTTCAGCAATCACAGGATAAACTTTTCTAATAGTCCTCTCTCTACACTGGCTGCTGCACAAGCACAGAAAGAGCCTCGTCCTAAAGTGCTTCCTCTCCAAGAGAAGCCAGGACCAGCAGGTGCAAAGCGCTATCTAGGAATTACAAGGAAACACAACAAACACCAGTTTGAGCACAGCAGCAGCCTGCCAATTGTCACATCTTTTGCAGCCATCACAGCAAGAGAGAACTTTTTAAATGGATTGGAAGGAGGGGCAGCAACCACAGAGGTGCTTGTTTGAAACCTGAGAAAGGGAGAGAAGAGAGAAAAAACAAACAATAATTAAAGTCCAGGGTGACATTGCATGAACTTGGGTTTTGCTGTTGAGACAGAGCTGGTTGGGGATGCAGTGGAATTTTTTTGGGGGGCTGGGGGAGAGACAGAATCTTTTTTGAGTATGTGAAAACACATGCACACACACAAAAAACAACCAAACCACCAGTTCCCTGTGAACATACTTTCACTGCCTACAGCTCAGAGCCTTTGTCATGGGTACATTTGGTTCTCATTCAGTCTGTGCTGGCCCCCTCATGCCTCTGTCTTGCCACCTCTATTGTTTAGCTGAGGCTTCTTGCAAGCTTCCCCTCACAATGGCACCAAGGCCTTGTGCCAGTCTTTTTCCTCCTTTCCTCTAACCATTGTTTCTATCTGTCTTTTCAGCATTTCCAGCATTCACTTTTATTTTAAGCCTGCACTTTTCTATTGGTTTTTCCCCACCATTTCTTCCTGTCATTCTTCCTGTGTCTCTTTTACGCCATCTTCTTCTCCCTCGCATGAAGCGAGTCTTTTACCTCTATTTATCCTCTACATCAGCTTCAGTCTGTGCATTTTCCCTACCTATCTCCCTTCTGGTTGTTCTTTTAGAGCCTCTTTTTCAAGCTCTCCCTTCCCCTGAGAACCTGCTGGTATTTAAGCAACACTCCAGTGTATATTTTTTGTTTATTGTAAGACCAAGACTGACATCCACCTTGACAAAGGAGGAGTCTCCACTGACTTCACTGGGTCTGCCAGAAAACTTGCAGGATTTTTTTCTTCCAGAAATCAAGTCTCTGAAGTTCTTGATTACAAACAGAACTATTTACATATTAAATGTGTGTGTGGCCAGAATTTGAACTCCAAGGACTACACAGAGGTCACTTCAATCACAATAAGTACCTTTCTCCTGCTACCTATTTATTTTTTATTAAAAACATGTGAAATTATGTTTGGAGAAGCATAGTCCAAGTTGAGGAGCAGTTGAGATCCTTCCTGATTTAATGGAGCTGGCTTTTCTGACACAAGTGATGCTACAGCTACTCTGTGCTTGGGTATCAACAGTTGCTCTCAAGATGGAAGAAATATTTTAATTTTGGGATATTCTAGATTCTGTCTATGATCATGCTCTGCCTCCATCTTCCTGAGTGAAAACACTGGACTGTCTGTTTTATTCCTTCAAACAGAAAAATACAAATACCTGCTAAAGCCACTATTTAAGTATTTTCTTGTCTTCTGCACTTTAAGCAGTTCCATTTTTGTTAACGGTTTCTGTTAGGGATTTTTTCACTGCTTAAGAGAAGTACCGATCCAGATGAAGACAGATGGGGTGGATACATGGGAAGCAGTCAGAGTGGTCTTAGTGTGAAAGGTCAGAAATGCTCTTTATTAGCCATATGATTCTTATGGTTTGTAAAAGGAACCATCAAATTCAAGTCAGGTTCCCTGAAATGCAGGAACCACGCATTTTCCCTATTCTGAATGGTTAAATAAAATTAAAAACATGAAAAAACCACACATGTAGGACAGTCAGAGGAGTTCCTCATTTTGATGTGATTTTAATTAAATATCAACACTTGATATGAATATCCATCCTGCATGAACAGAGACATCAGGATTCTTTATTTTCCAGTGCTATCACACTCTGGTCAACTTCCTGCCTGTTTCTTACTGGTGGTTCATTTCCCCTCTTTACTGCCTACATGAAGCTATTTCTTCCAGCATCTTTTTTTTTTCTAGTCACAACCAGACAAATTCCTCTCACAGTACATAAGTGTTTCTCTTGTCCACTTTCATCTCTTGTGTTGCAGGAACCATTTCCTCTTCCTGTGACGCTATCTCAAATGGGCTTCTCCATATCAGTGACTCTTTCATCTCCTTTCAAACATCAAGAGCATCATTCAGTCTCTCCCTTGGATGGCCTGCTTAGGTCTTGTGTCACTTCTACATTTAAGCTGTAGTTTAAATCATAGCCTCACTGTCTAAGCCTGTAGGGCATTTGCAGATGACAACGATGCGTAGTAACTTCATCTTTTAAAGCAGCCAAAGTGAACAGGTTGCAGAGTTGTTTAGCCCATAGCTCAGCCTGATTAAAATAAAAAATAAACAACATACGGCTTGGTAGAGGGCTCAGAAAGGTGAGTCAGTGACCTGCCACCCGCAAGAACAGTGCTACTGGTGCAGAACCAAGCCCTTGTTTTTGATATCTCACCAAATCCTCTCACCATGTGAAGCTGTCTGTCTTTCTAGCCTGTCTCTGGCCATATCTGAAATGAAGGCATCAGCTCTGAGTTTACAGATAACCTCTGGATTTCCCTTCAGCCACAATGTAGTTTAGGACAGCCCAATTAAAAACCTCAGATGTCTGACATTCAGCGAGATGGATCTGAAATCCAGCCACTTGTCTAAGGTGCTGATTATTTAGAAAAGGTCACTCAAACATCCACCACGTTTCCTCCTCCACAAAGACTAGGCCAGAACAAAAGCAGCTGTAAGAGCTGCACATCACCTGTACAGAGCAGGGCTGTGCACCACCGGAGCCCAGCACACATCTACTGACAGCCTCAGCCTAAAGCCTTTCCTGCAGAACTGTATGTGGAAGCTGTAGCCATGCCTGAGCTCCACAGCAGCACTGCCTTGGGTCACAACATTCCCGTGTCCTTGAAACCCCTGGCACAGCACTCTGCTACGCCTTTCGTGCCCAGGGTTTCCTGGGAGCTCTGTTACGGCGCTCACAGGCAGAACCTCATCCAAAGCATAGCTGCGTGATGTTGCAAGAACAGGTAAGAACACACCTTATGTACCCGTCAGACAGGCTTGAAATTAAAACCTGGTGCAGCAGACAGCTATTCTCAGATCTGACTGCAAACGGTAAATAAATCCAGCTTGTAACTTAATGATCCTTGTGTTTGCAACCAGCAGTGAAAACTGCCTGGGGAACAAAAGCTGGAACTGTACGTGGAAGACAAAATGAAGTCATTGGCAATCATACACAGAAAGCACCTGGATTTTATCATTACAACCTCGAGATATGCTGCGGCCAGAAATCCCCCAGTCAGTGAGGGCTGGGCTTCAGGATCAGTCTGCTGGATATTGGATATGTGCTGCTGCTCATTTCGTATTCGTGCCCCGCATCAGACATCCTGCACTGTGCAGAGTCTCTGTCACACTACCCCGCCAGTCCCTTCTGCTCCCCCCTCCCATGGCTTGGCTAGAAATCGCCTGCTTGTCTTGGAATTAATTTCAAAACAGATTCATGTGGCGCCTGCTATTCCCCAACAAACAAATAAATTAGCTGCTGTGATATGGAAATTTGCATGATTCACTGTACTTAAAAACTGTTAGCTGCGAACTTATTAATTGAAAACCACAGGACAATAATAAGTGTGTCCTTCAGCCTGAGCACAAGTCCCTCATTATGATGAATTTGTAAAGCAATAATGAAATGTTTTCTGTAGAAAACTCCACTGCCTCAGGACAGCTGAGGCCCAGCAATGCCTTGCAAGAGGCAGAGGTGGTCAAAGGACGGAGAGAGCAGGGATCCCTTGCCAAATCTGGGGTACCCTAGCTGCAGGGTATGGGTGAGGCACAGGGATCCCCAGGGGCAGCCATGGCAGCAATGTCTCTCCCACCCTTCTATAGCAATCCTGCCTCCACCTTCTGGTTGCCTTCTTCCCAGCCCTTCAACACAGTGGAGTGGAGGGAGATGGCTTCTGCTCCCTTTCCACACAGCTGCCCTGGGTATTCTGCCTGCTGGTCTCTCCTCTGACTTCCCCACACATGGGTGGGGAGAAATGATTCAGCCCTGGTGTAACCTCACCTTCCAGCTGACTCTGCTTTCCTTGCAGAACACAGTACCGATAGATCTATTCACTCTGTCTCGGTCATACGTGGGTTTCCTTTTGCTTTGCATTTATTGCAGGCAAACTCTTTCTCTCTTCTTGTTTTTGGCAAAAATTCTTAAGCAAACTGCTTCTATTTTGCAAATGTGATGCACAGGCTTAGAATTAGCAAAGCTGTTTTCTTTAGTGCATCTATTTCAGTTAGCTCTCATATATAACAGGTTCATATGCCTTTGCAAGTCTAATACACAGGGGTCCAGGCCCACTTCCATCCTGACTCATGACCTGGAGTCCCACTAGAAATTGCTGGTCTGCACTAGAATCCTGTCCCATACATTTCCATGCACATTGCAATATCCAGACAGGAAAACGTTAGTCAAACCTGCACTGACAAGACATGGGCAATATTTGGAATGAAAACTGTCTCAATCATCCATCGCTCTGTTTTCCATGTTTCTCACTCCTCTCTGGTTTCCTTCATTTATTCAGAAGGAAAGAAAGGCTCTGCCTCTGGTGCTTGAATTTTAATCCTTAGCTGCACTGTCCTTGGGCAGAACTGGGTGTTTCTAAGAGGTGCAACACATCGTGCAGCAAAAGCATGGATGTGGTGCCAGTAGCTCTAATGTCAGGATGTGTTGCTGTCATTGCTGCTTTCCTTCAGTGGCTGTTACAGATTATTTTTTCACTATATTGAGAATATTGAGATTTAATCTAACTTGAAAATGATGAGCCTCATAAAACCCACAGAAAAAAACTGTCATGGCATTTGTGGGGTTAAATTCAAACGCAGATTTACATTTGTGTTCTCTGTGACAACAGTAAACTGCTCCTTGCGGTGCAAAGACAGGGATCCATTTTCTCAAGAGCATACAGTTGCCATGTCAATACTGGCTCAAAAAGGCAAAGATCCAGTGTGACAGGACAGGATGAGGGCATGAGGCAAGGAACAGAAACTTATAGGCAGAAATAGCTGGGAAAATACATTGAGAAATAAATACATCCTTTATCTGCTCTACGAAAAGAAACTGTTCTTGCCCTAGCCTCAGCCTTTTTTCATTTACCTGGTGTTTGCCAATCCAGCCTTTTATGCCACTGCAATTTTTGATCTAGGTTTTATGGAGACAAATGACTGCAGTGGTCCAGCCAGCACAGCCAGGTCTGTAGGTGATGCAGATGTCCATCATTCAAAGGGGACTCCAGATCATTAGATTCTTACTATTGTTCATAAGGTCATAGCCATCCCTTTTCTTTATTTTCAGCTGGGTAAAATGAAAACAGAATAACATTTCAGGCTAATTCAAACATTTGTTTCTCTCAATTTTATATAGCCTAGCCATCTTGCATCTTGTATCAAAACCACAGACTTGGTACTGGAAAGCTCACTCACTCCCACTAATCCGTCACAGAGAGGAATTCTGGTATTTTTTGCTCTCAAATGTAGAGAAGAGTCACTGGGTAAGAACACTGGGGCTCAAAAACTGCTGTAGGAAAACTTGATTTAAACTTGCAGTCTACCCACTAATCACATGGCAAAAAACCCAAGCCTATACAGACTGTCAGGATTGACACTTCCTCTTTAAAAATGATAAAACTCAGAAGAAGGCAGGAGCACGTCATTCACATTTCTGAGAGAGAACCGTACCAGTCTGTCTCTAAACTGTTGGTTCTTGTTAACAGGGACTGGTATTTGTCTAAAAGACGCCTTTTAAAAAGGCATAATTTAGCCAGAAAGGCAAGAAAATTACTTGAGCTCCCTAAATGGGCGCACATGACTAAACACAAAAAATCAAGCTTGACATTCAAGATACATCTGAAGTTAAAGGGCAAGGGAATCTAATAAATCAGAAGAACATGTTTTTATATCAGAAAAGCACAAAAATCTCTTCCATGACTTTCAGAGTCACAGAACCGCGGGTCATGTTATGATTTTGTATTTATTTTTAACTAAGTAATATCTCACTGTTATCTCATAAAGTTCAGAGAAAATTGGCAATGTGAGACTTATGAGCAAGAACATGAACTACCCAACTCTTAAGATACCTTTATTGCATGATCCTTAATGTCTGATTCTGGCTAATTAACTTGTATTAAAGGATCTCTTAATGAAATGGGAAGGCAAGCCAGGCCATGAGCATCTATAAAGGGAATCTGGAGAGATGCTACCCTAGATCCAGATCAAACACACAAATATTGAAGTGCCCCTTTATAAGCATCTAACCTTATCAGCATTATCTTCTTTTATCATCCCAATTGTCCTATCTGGTTATGCATTTATACATTACTAATATGTGTCAAAGCTTTTAAGAAGTTAAAAAAGAAATAAAATAATCAGAAAAAAATTAAAGCACAGTAAATATAGCCAGGTTTCAGGCAGGCTGCAAGGGTCTATTATTTATTTGATATAAAACCATAGAAATACTAGCTTTTTCATCTATTGAAACCATCTTCTCACACTACCTCTCCCTACTAACTCCAGAATTGATAGGAAATGTATTTTAATGATAGTCCTTCTTAAGACTTTCAAAGCAAAACAACTAACTAAATAGAAAGGATCTAAATTCAATTTAAAAAAAAAAATCCTTCTCAGATGATTTAACTTGTCAGAAATAAATGGCCGCAACATGGCCAGAGTCCCTTTGGATTAATCTGGATGTGCAGGCAGAGCTGTAGTGCTCGCTTTATGGATCAGATTTTGAAGCTGCAATTTAATCCTCAGTAGGAAAGAAGCTGCAATGTTTTGCTCTCAGGAACCTTAAGGACATATCCTTTAGTGCTGGTATGCCAAAGACTGTAACCAAAACAAGTCACAGAGCAGGTGGATGTGAGCATTGCACATTCTTCACCGTTGGCCAAAAAGTGAAAGACCAGCTCATCGTGCCACTCGGACTGCCACAGACAGCTCCTTCAGTTAAATACTGTCGTCTCAGATTGAACATCTGCTGTGCTGTGGCTGCAGCTAACCACCATTTCCCTGACCTGGGTGTGCAGTCCATCGGCCATGACTCCAGGCAAGGTGGCAGCCAGCTGTGGGGACAGACCTCCCTGACCCCTGGCACTGGGGAGATTCTGCATATGTGTATCTCCTTGCAGCAAGGCTAAGGCACTAAGCTTGATTTGTCACTTCCCAACTGTTTGCTCAGTGGGAGTCACTGGATGCAAACAAAACAAAGGTCTTTCTTTCTTGACCTTCACGTGTCACCAGCAAAGCAGCATGAACTTTCACAGAAAATTTATGCCACCATCCTATTCACCAGAGCCGTTTTCAACAGGACTACATCAGTAGAAAGAGGCAGGTCTACTTGGAAGTGTGAGTCATGTACTTTTTGAGACTTATCAGCTTCCTTTCTTCTGAATCACAAGTTTATTGTGGAATAGGGCATACCCCTCCTTACAGGGACCAAAGAAGGGTGAGGGAATTAGAAATCAGCTTAGATTAAGAGAGCAAATCTCTGCAAGACAGACAATGAGATCACTGAACTTCAGTCCCCTTTTCTTTCCTCCTGAAATTTAAGAAGCTGAATGAGGAAGCTCAGCATATCAACTAAAGAGAGTTTGCAAGTTGTGCCTCACATCCTATACATTGTACCCTACCTTTGGAAAGGGAAACCATCCTCTCGATCTTTCTCATCTTGGCACATCCTTGGCACCTGCATATTTAGTATCCAACAGTGTGTAGCATTAGGTGAGCAGCACGAGGCAGGAGTTGTTCTTTGTTTAACTGGACAATTACTATATGCTTATCCAAACCTTATCTACATCCTCTTACAAATATATGAACCTCTATGCTTCAGAAATATTTAGACACCTGCTACTGAAATTAATGGGAGCTGCAAACACAGGGTTCCCAGGACAATTGGTTATCTTAAGTCTACAAAACTAGGTTGAAAATCTCCCAGGAACAATTTTTCTTTCCCATCATATTTACTACTTCCCACCAGGCAGGAAATATTTGAAGCACAGGCTCACTTGTAGTATGTTGGAAATCCTGAATATTTTTATGGGAAGGTACCAGGAGACAGGGCAGGACATTTATACATTGTGGGGGGGGTGGGGAATAAAATCTTTTAATATAACTGAAAAAGCTCAATGTCTGAAAATGCTCAGTCTGGGATTGTCTCAAGATTCTGTGTGGATTTGCAGTTGATTATAATTTTCATCCCAACAGATTAAACTTTCTTTAATAAAAGGGAGGTTTCTCTGGAAAGTGCAAGGCAAACGGCTTGTTAGGCCCCTTCTTATAATGCAAAACACATGGGCACGCTGCTAAGCTCATTGCTGCCTTGCTGCATTCAGCAGGGCTTTCTGCAGATGGAAGAGTTTTGGGAAAGAATGAGGACCGTGGCTTTCAGCCTGGTAGGATCAGGATAGCATTTTACACACTCTAAATCAAGAAAAGGGTTCTTTTCCTTTTAAGCAGTCCCTTCAGGAAAAATGGCATTAGGATGGCTTCTGCAGTTTCTAAAGCTTAAAATCATCCCCTGGAGAAACAGGATGCAGTTGTGAGGGAGAAAAGGTACTGTAAACCAGCTTGCTGCTAAGGTCCTTCGCAGATGAGAGAAACCGGCTGGTTTACGTGTACTTCTGCCTTGTTTGGCTCTATGGCTTCAGCTGCACTTCTGAAAATCAAAGCAAATTTGTGGTTTGATCGGCTGTTTCTGCAAGATTTAAAAGTGCACATAACTTTCAGTGCAATGAAAATACATCTGATCACACTGAATACCTTCTTTCTTGTCCTCCTCCACAAGCATTCACAGAAAGTCTTATTCCTCCCATCCCCTATGAGAAAAGTGACACATTCCTAGCAGTCAGGTCTCACACAACAGATGACAGAGCTGAGTGTATGTCATGACACAACTCATAGTTGCCATGGGTTGCCTCTGCTTCCAGAGCAAAATCGATATATTTACACTCCTTACAGGTTTGTGGGTTGCTGGCTGTTTGGTGAGATGCCACTAAGTGATCCAGGCAATGGTCTTTGGTGCAAAGTTGCATGAACTACAGAGGTGGAGTGAGTAGTTCTCTCCTCCCATTCCAGCTCCTTAGACCCAGGGCACTGAAGGCAGTCCAGGGAAGTTTTACATTGGATATCGGAAAAATTTATCCGCCAAAATCACTGGAGCAGTCTGCCAGAGAAGTGGCGGAGTCCCCATCCCTGGAGGCATTTAGAAGACTTGGTGCTGAGGGACATGGTTAGTGATGACTTGGCAGTGCTAGATTAATGGTTGGACTTGATTGATATTGAAGGTCTCTTCCAACCAAAACTCTTCTATGACTCTAAAATATAACATCTCATGCACACAGATAGATGTGATTTGAAATGTTGTCTGCCATTTAATAGGACTGTGTGGGGCATCTTGGACACCACCTATTGAACTCAAAAGTTGAGATGAGCCTGGATTTGTCCTGTAGAAATCAGACCCAGCAGCTGAAATACAAACGTTGGAAGTTGCGGCTATGGAAATTAACCACATTCTTTCCAAATCCCACCACTGCATTTCAGGGGTTCTGTAGCATTTCCTGTCCCAACCTCTGCAGTGGCTGTGGGGGCTAGAAATGGCTTTGTGAAAACGAGTTAGTTGCCTCCGCAGTTACGACACTCTCCGCAGGCATGTTCCTGCGGTGCTGACTAATGTCCCGAGCCTCTGCAAGAACAGCTGTCTTTCCCTTATTGCCCACTACCTACTTCTACCAGAACTCAAACAGTTCTGAGGGGGCTTCAAACAAGCTTCCACGTGCCCTTACCCCCTGAACCTTATGAAGACGTCCCTAGGTGATAGGTACAGAGCAAGAGCGATGACCAAAGAGAACTTTCTGCTTTTCGCTTTGGCATCCATTTGCCAGTGTAACCTGGCTAGTAATCAGCTAAGTATCCCCTACATTTCCCTTCTTTAACTGTTGGGATTTTGTCTCTCAAAAACACTTCTGCAGCAATACTGATGGATGCGAGTTTTTCACCAGCCTGGTCTCCTAGCCAGGGTGTCATAAGAATGACTGGGGCCTGTTTGTGTTCCTCATATCTGCAGAAGATCAAGATTCTGACTTTCAGTCTGCGTGCAGAATGACTTGATCATATCAAGCACAGTGAGATCAGATCAGATCCTTCCTATAACACATAGCTAAGCTAAGGAGTGCAGAGTCACAGGATGTTGTGGGTGACAGATATGTCCAGGCTTTAAAAAGTTTGTAGGTATGTGCTTGGTAGGCAACATCTAGACCAATCAAAAAGGAAGAAATCGCCTTTGCTTCAGGACAGTAGTGACCCAACTCCAGATTACTGGAGAATGACTAAGCCTACTAGCTCAGTGTCCCTGTGTTTTCACCTTCCTCTAACATTGTCATCTCTGTTGGCTGTCACCCATTAGCCACTGCTGGTGATGCACTAACTGAGCAAAACCAGTATCTAACCTGATTTTTGTAGCCATTCTCGTGCTCTGTCTGTTGACTAAAAGGCAGGGCAGCAGGGAGCAGTGAGCAGGAGTGAAGCAGCATAGAGGGGGCTCTTTCAAACAGGCTGGCTTGTGGAAGCATTTCCTGAGACAGGACCTTGCTGGACTCCGTTTTGAAAAGCTGTCATTCAAGGAGTAGAAAATATACAGCTACAGGTTGAGTCAGGTTTGATATAGATAGAGGTGGGAATGAGTCAAAAACCCAGGTCTGAACAGCCCAAAGCTGAGATTTAAGATTTCATGGGCTTATGGTTCATGTAATCGTCCTCTCATACTGCCTACAGGAAGGCTCGTTAGAGTGCAGGATTTTGATATTCTTCCAGTACAGCTTCAAAAATGCATTTGACAACGTGTAAATTAGCTGATGTAGCTAAGCCTTGAGCTCCACTGACCACTACACTCACCTCATGGGCTGGAAAATTCCTGCTGAAGCTCCACCACCTCTTGCTGAGCCAGAGGTGCTATGTTAATACAGAAGTACACTAATTTCCGTGTGCTAACAATGCTGGAAGTTCTTGTAAGGGCACATCATAATGTGTACATGCATGTGAGGTGGGCATAAGAAAGAAGCTGTTTTTACCTATTAACTGTGAGATATGTAAGCGGTCTGAGCAAATCTTTCTGGCTTTCTGTCACTTAAAGGTAGGCTCCAGTCTCCCATTTTAAAAACAAGTTTAATAAAGTGAGCCATAGAGGCAGATTAATTTTGTTTTCGTCCGTAGGTATTATACCAGTGGGGAATGCCATCTGATAAAAGGTCTGATTCAGATACCAGCCTTTCTTGAGAAGCCATAATAGAATAAAAGCCATCTTTGAGGGACACTGATGTACTTACATACTGAAATTAAAAAGTAGCTGCTTCTGTCCTTGCTAAAAGCTGACCGAGTTCCTACCACATAACTCCAGCAATCCAGCAGCCTGCCTTGGTGTGAAAAATGTTCTGCTTTTGTGTCTCAGGGTCAGTGGCCCAGCCTGCTCCTCTTGGAGCCTTTTTTAAAATTGTAATAAGCTAACTGTGTGCATTTCTAGATCTCAGTTCTGAGATCTGAGGAGATGAGAACCGTTCACAGGGAGAGAAGGGACTGTTTTGAAGCTGACTAAATAAAAAGCAGTAAAGTGTCTGTGTTTTTATTTTAGCCTAGCAAAGCTCAGTGCTGGCACACTCAAATCTAGGTGGAATATCTGCCTTTGACAGTCTTGGGATATCAGCAAAATTAAAACTCTGAGCACAGAGAGTTTTCTTTTAATTGGGTTTATTGCCTCCACTAGCAAATTGCAAACAGACTGAACATTGATGTAAACAGAAACCCGCAAGTAGAAATGCTCGTACTGTTCAAACAGACACAGACAAACTTCTCAACATAAATGCTCTTTCCGTGCTACCCTCTGCACTCTCTTTACATATATACACACACCCCAAGGAATAAACAGAACCACGTATTTTCACTTGTCCTTTTGTGTTTAGCCTTAGAAACACGGACAATTATCCCCAGCAGACTGTTTACAACGATGCTCTGGGTTTTGTTGCACGTCCCCTTTGGCTTTTCTCCTGAAGCACAGAAACATTTGCACAGAGCTCGCCAGGTGTTACTTTCATATCCTCAGACATACTGGAATATATTAGCACAAACATTAAATCAAAACACAGCAAAATTAATGATCACTGCTAGGCTAGAGAAACCAAACTCCTTATTATCAAACAAGAGTTGTACGGATTGTTTCTGTTATCTTAGTTCCTAGACTATTATAAAACCAGATACCAATAGCTAATTATCTGTTCTAATTACGGGTTTGCCTTTGCAGGGATTATGCTGAAATGCCCAACTTTCCCTTGCTTTAATCAATATAATATGTCAAAAAGTTGCTCGGGGTCATAAGATAATGAGATAAATAAAGGAGTATCCTGGACACTTCATTATTACAGGCTCCAGCCAAGAGAAATGTCAGCATTTCAAAATTATGCCCACTTTAATCATGCAGTGTGAAGACTACTGCTCGTCAAGAAGCTGCTCATCAGCCCCATTTTTCTTGTATCTACTGTCTGAAAAATCTGACTATCAAATAAAATGTAGATTGAAAGACGTAAATGGTTGTATCTTCCAAAGCCCTCAAATTCTTGAGCAATACAAACTGCACCATTATTTCAATGCATGAATCCTTGTCTGGATTGGACTCTTGAGAGGAACATGTAATCGTCTGAGGGCACTATTCTGGCCAAAACTGTCTCATTCAGACATGACCCTACTGCAATCCAAGCTCGCTTCCCGGGCACTGTAACCTGCTTTTGCTTGTAATGCTAATACTTTAATGCAGGGGTTACTTCTATAAGCACCACGGCCATTGGCAAATGAGGTAAATTCTTTAATTTCCTACAGAGCTGACATCTCTGGCCCACTTTCTTCTACTCTAAAGCCCTTAATTATGAACAGATTCAAACAACTTTAGTATAAAATAAAATTTTATGTAGTAATGACATAAGTGAAGGATAATAATCAAGAAAAATAATGTTGTAGTGGAAGAGGTGGAAACAAGCACAGTGAAAGCGAGCTTTGTCGCTCATATACTTTTATATTATAATCTGCAGAGTGGTAGCCAACACTGGCTCTTCAGCCAGTACAAGTAAGACAACTGTTCATCCCAAATCCTCCCAAATCACTTAGTATCCAAAAGTTGATGTCAGTGGAATGGGTTCAAACCGTGATTCTCATAATGCGTTACTTGCTTGAATTTGTGCCTGTGAATTTCCCCAAGAGACAAAGGTTTTGCAGGTGTTCACAACCCCTTCCACCTTGGCCATCATAAGCAGCCTGTCACTTAGGCCGTGCTTAAACTCATTCAAGGTCTACCATTAAGCATTCCCCAACTAGGTTCTAAAGGAGATGGATCCTGTTTCTGTGTAATGATCACATACTGGAGGAATCTTATTCTCCATAGAATACAGAGGTGCTAGGACGTGGTTTAGCTACATTAATAATTGGACTTGATGATCTTAAAGCTCTTTTCCAACCTAAATAATTCTGCGAGTAAAGCAGGACTCAGCAAAACCAGAGGAGGAAACAAAAAAGGAAGAATGACTCTTTTGATTAAATAAATGTTCATTTCATTGTGAAAGGTTGAACTTGGATCCTGCAGAGTCCTATTGTCTCTCTTTTGCTCTTTCTGCTGGCTCTTTTAGGTAAAATTTTACCCAGAATGTGGCTGTTCTGTTCTCCACTGAAAGGCTTCCATCACTGCCCCAGAAGCAACAGACATCCAACTTGATCTTTAGACTCTACCTAAAGAATCAAATACCTTAGGACTTGTGGACACAGGAAACAACACAACACGAGTGGGTACAATCCTAATTAAACCCTGGATTCTGAATGATCCTTTGTCATCACAAGGAACCAAGGACTAGTATGCAAGTCCATATCATGATTTCACACCTGCTTTGTATTTACTTAGGGAAAGAATTTCCTCATATGTTTCTCATGCTATTAAGCCATTAAAATGAGAAGAATGTGGGAAGGAAAGTGGAAGTAAAGGTCCAGATTTAAAAACTGTGATTGGATTCTGGCAGTAACATGAGAGCAGTTACTTTTCAAAGCAGTCAATTATGCCTTTGCTTTTAAAATGAATGGAAATGGAAAGTATTCAGAACCTCATAGGAAGATCATGGTATGGATATGGTCCTGGCTGACAATGGAACTGAAAATAAGATCATCTGTTAAAGAATTATAATGGAAATAGTTCCTGCATAACACCTTCAGCTGTGACCTTGAAGAGCAATCCTTCTGAATTCAAAGGCCATTCTTTTACAGTGGAACACCTGGAGACAGTTATGATAAACTATGGAAGAGAGCAAATACAAGAACTGAGATTGGTATGAGTGCTCTGAGAGAAGGTCTGGGTCTTTTCTTGAAAAGAGGCGAGGACCCTGTTGACATAAACACATTAATTAGTGCTTTGCACGTGGCTCATGGAGTGGCTTGGGTGGCAGATGTCAGGAGCACATGGACATCTCCCAGGTGAGAAGGAGGAGGTATTAAAAAAAGAAAAATAATTGGAGGTCATAACCTGACAAGTAATGAAGAAATGGAAATGTCCAAAGAACCGTAGAACTTTGCAGCTAGATGGGATCCAGCATGCCAGAGAAACATGGCATTCAGCAACATGGGGGAATGGCTAATCACTCATCATAAATCACAGATCTGTTCTGTGCTTCCATAATGGAGCACCTGTATATGCTAGTGTAACATAGGCTTACATTCAATACTTTATGACTTCTGAGTACATAGGAAATTTACTTTGCTGTTATTTTTGTTTCCAGACAAAAAACTTACACTATTTGGTATTTTTAAAGTTGTCTTTCTTCCTCCAGCTCCTCAGCATTTCAGTCTGAACTTCGTTGCCCTCCTCTTTTGTCCTGACTGCCACTTTACAATTGAACACCAAATGAATCCACTTAATACCTCTTTATTTCTTTGTTGGTAGAGTAAGTGAACAAAATTAATCCTAACAGTTACCATTTATCCCCCCTCCACAGTCCTCTGTGGTAAATTGTTCCCATTCAGAATGTCTGTAATTGCAGCCAGACTAATTCTTTGCTCTTAAGCAGCCAAATAATTTCCTTACCTTTTTCACTAATGAACACCTTCACATATTTCAGGAAAACTCTGTCTCTTTGGAGTGGCTTTGCAGGACACACGTTACAATCCTGGCTGCAAGTCAGAATGGATCCAAACAAAGGAAATTTCTGGTGTACCATGAAACATCTGCAGATTGGAATGCGTCTGAGATACGCGGTGAAGAGTTCGCGGCTGCTCCCTCATTACGAGATCAGAGACACATACTGTGCTAGTCAGCACTGAACAGCAAGATCAGGTCTCTGGTCACTTTTGCCCAGCCTGACAAATCCCATCCAGGCTGTACACATTGAAATTGTGAGTTGGAGAAGAGAGGCAGAAAGCAGGTTTCTCAGGTGTCCTCTGAAGTTCAGTTAAAACTGAACTGCTGTTTAGAGACACTGGACCCACTGCTAAAGCTAATTTGATCACGCAAAATTGTTCCTGGTGTCAAAAGTATTCTTTCAGGTGTCTAATTCCCCATGGTAGTTAGATGCCCTCCACCTTGGAGGACTTACATCTTCAAATAAGATAATTTGATAAAGAAACACTATACAATCATGAAATCATGTAGCTGTTGGTTTATTTCAGGCACCTTACACTTAGGGGAGCAGGATTCCTGCATGACAGGAAATGATTATCTCTGCTCAGATGCCCGGTACACAGAGTAGGTTAAGTCCATTGCCTAAATTCACAGAAGCACAGAACATTAAGGTTTGGAAGGGACCTCGGAAGATCATCTACTCCAATCCCCCTGCCAGAGCAGGATCACCTAGATGCAAATTGCTGGGTGTTTTGTGGTGGGGTTGTGGTTGTGGTTTTTTTTTACATTTTAATCACAGCTGCAAGTCCAGCTATCCCAGCTTTTCCAAGGTAGCTCACTAAACTGAAGACCAGAGCCTTCCAAAAACACCACTGTCTCCTTCTAGATGGCAAACAGAGGACAGGAAGGCAGCACTCCCAAAACCTGCATTTCTTACTTCTCTGGGCATCCACATGCTGCACTGATGAACTTGGGGGTTGTTTTGAAAACGGCCTAGAGTGTCTCAGAAAGTGGGGAGCTGTCCTTTGACCTTCTCTAACAGACATAGTGATTAAGTCCTGCTAATTTCAATAAAAACAAAGACAACCATCACTGGGAAATTCAGAGAAGCCCATCAGAACCACACGTAGCTTTTACCCAGCCCTATACTCAGTGCTACAGTACATAAAAGCAGATTCAGAAGCTTTGAACTCCTCTCCATCTATTTTTCCTCCTTCAAAACTTTGCCTCCAAGTTTCAGGAAAAAAACTCCACAATCAGTTTCTTGCTCAGCAAGTGCCTCCCCTGCCTAAAAACGGCCACACACAGCCCTTTGACTGTTCAGGAGTACTCGTGGTCACTCCTCCCTCTTTTCTTCCCCCTCTCCAGCAGGTGATTGCAATGAAAATCACAACCTGAGCAATCACCTTCAGGCAATGAGCACATCTGCCTCAAACAACAACCCCAGGCAGAAAGACCACGAGGAGACTCCAGTTACACCAGGCTGGGTCAAGGATTCACACAGGGAACCTGTGTCTGAGCTAGTGTTTCAGACCCCTGAGCCCCAGCCCAGAGCACTAGATACTTTATCTTTCTCCTTTGGAAAGATGACTGTGAAGCCTCTGAAGAGAGGGACCTGCTTGTCTAACTACAGCAGCATTGAAAACCTGAAATGCTAGTCAGAGTCAGACTTGGGGAAACCATGATTTAATTGTGGAAAGTCAGCACGAATTCACAAAAGCAAGCTTGTTCTTAGCAATCCATCGATGGGATTTTTTTCAGGGCTGATAACAAAAATACCTGCTCTCAGGAATGCACACCTTCTGTTTAACTAGATTTCATGGAGAAAAGTCAGGTTCTTTGTGTTAGATATTGGACTTGAGGGAGTGAAGGGATGCAAAATAATCCCCTTTTAACAGCATTGTGACAGCTTTCCGTTAGAAACTACAAAGACTTCTCTCTCACATCACAAAGACAGGGATGAGAAGGCAGCTTTAAACCTCCAGGAGTTTCAAAACATGATCGAGAACATTCAAAAGAGGCAAGTGCTCATGGAACTGTTGATGTTGGCACTCATTAAGGAGATGTAAGCCCGTCAGTGGCTTCTGGCAGTCCAAGACCATATCCTGCATAGGCTTGTGTGCCCCATGACAGTTTGCCCTTGGCTAGGCTGGTACATGCAGCTTCAGAAGGGCTGGAGACCCAAGTTCAACTCCTGCCCCATGGGGAAAGACTGATGTCTCCCAGGTACACTCCTGTCTTTACGTGTGCAGTCTCAGCCTTGTGGGGATTAGTGTGAGGATCAATTTTCTTCACTTTATATACCAATGACCTGGAAATAAAAATGAAGTGAGTGGATTACACTTGCTGGTGATATGAAGTGAAGGGGGCAGTCAAAACAAAGACGGAGGGAGATGAAATTCAGCACATAAGGTCTAGGATCTGGAGACAGGTAAGTAGCTTGTAAGATCCAAAGCAGGCACCACAGTGCATCTGAGAACAAAACCAAGAACAGAGCATATGCACTCAATACCCACCTATTACAAGACATTACAGAGCACAGGATATGTGGATCACAGCAGATAAATCTTTTACTTCCTAAGCAAAAGTGCTGAGCAGCAGAAAGAAGCTAGGAAAAAACCCTATCTCTAAACTGTTAAGATAGAGAAAGGTAACTGTAAAGCTGGAAAAAATCACTCAAATCCTGCAAATGAGTCTGGTTTTATGACAAAATATTGCATATTTTTAACCAGCTATGAAAAATATGTTGTTGGAAAAAAAATGGTAGAATAGGCCTCTGCCAGAAACTGACAGCTGCTGAAGTATCTTGATTATCCAGGGACTGGAGATGAAATCCAGGTCTGTACGGCTGAGGATAGACGATTGAAAGGAAGCCTCAGTGCCGCGCGTGTAGTCCTAAGGGGAAACGTGAGGAGAAACAATAGAAGACTCTGCCGATCTGGTGGCACTCCTGAGGGCAGGGGGGCATGGACAGGGGTGGGGGGCAGATCCCAGCGGCGCCAGGCAGCACTTCTCTGCACAGGAAATGAATCGCATCGGAAACAGCGGGCAGCGGCAGAGACAAGAGGCATGGACGATTTTAAATGTCGTGTGACGTGTTTAGAGGGCAGAAGCGGTTATGGGATACAACTCTGTCCCTTGAAGGGGTCAGTCACACATGCTCATGGCTCCTCTTCCCCTTGCTTGCTCTCGTGTATTCTGGACCTTACTGGGAACTGGTAGAGATCAGCAGGTATCTTTCTGCTGACTGCAGCGAGGGCTAGATCAGGTCCTGCACTGAGAGCTGCCTTTCTGTTACTCTGTTTTCCCTTCCAGCAGCAGTCACTGGCTTCCTCACTTGGGCCCCTTTGCCATTTGCTATGCAATGCTGGGGCTAGAGTGGCTGCCTGCAGCCTCTGGTGGATTTTGCTGCCCCAGCCTCCTCCAGTGTTTCTCTTACTTTTCTGCTTTGTGTGATCTCTGCTTGCTTGTTCCTTTGTCAGAGCCATTGAGTTTTGCTCCTTCCTCCCTCAGCTGCTGGCAGAACCCTCCCCAGGTTGCCCTCTGCCACAGGAGCAGCTGTGTTCCCATCTCTCCTCTGCAGGTACCTTAGTGCAGCCCAGGACAAGTCTACCCTTCTTAGTTCCAATAGCCACTTGTATTTCTCCAGACTCACAGGCCCCTCTGTGTCTCTCTTGGGCAACTCAAAGTCTATTGCAAACTGCCCCCAAAGCTGCTGCTCCATTAATGTCAGGTCATTCCATTTGCCAACCCAGAATAGGCAGGCTGGGCATGCACAGACTCTCATTCCCTGCTTCCAAAGAGAGAGACTCTGCTACTCAGATTTTGTGATGGTCTTTGGCCCTAGCAGAATTTTCTGAGCCCACAGTGTCTGAGTAGGATTTCCAGTGTTTTCCTTTCAGACTTGAAATAAATGTTAACTGAACTGTGAAAAGCAAATCATTGACCACATTTGTCAGAACAGATCCACACTAACAATACTCAGCCGTGCACTATCACCCTGCATTTCTTCTCTGCACTAAACCCTTCTGGATTCAAATTCTTTTGCTGATACTCCATGATCAGTTTTGCTTTCCCAAGTCGTGATGATATTTCCAACTCAACAGATCCATCTTACTGATCCACAGTCCTCCTTGCAGCCATTCCCGTGGAATCAAGCCTTCCCACTGGCTTGCAGGCAGGGCTCGGAAATGGAACAGCACCCTATGTAATGCAGAAAGGGCCAGATGGGAGTCATAGTCCTTAGCGAAGCTCAGGTACAGACCCAGCTTGTTCCCTTGTAGCATCTTTGGCTACAATCAGCATGGCTTCACCAAGGGCAAATCCTGCCTGACAAACCTGGTATCACAACATTAATGGATGAGGGACGAGCAACTGATGTCATTTAGCTGGACCTGAGCAAAGCCTTTGATAGTGTCCTGTACCACATTCTGGTCTCCAAGCTGGTGGAACATGGCTTTGATGGGTGGACCACTAGATGGGTAANGGCAAACTGGATCCTGGGCTGCATCAGAAGTGTGGCCAGCAGGTCGAAGGAGGTGATTCTCCCCCTCTACTCCACTCTGGTCAGGCCCCACCTGGAGCACTGTGTCCAGTTCTGGAGCCCTTATTACAGGAGGGATGTGGAGATGCTGGAGCGAGTGCAGAGGAGGGCCACGAGGATGATCAGAGGGCTGGAGCACCTCTCCTATGAGGCCAGACTAAGAGAGTTGGGGCTGTTGAGTCTGGAGAAGAGGAGGTTCCCAGGTGACCTTGTTGTGGCCTTCCAGTATCTGAAGGGGGCCTACAAAAAGGCTGGGGAGGGGTTGTTTTGGATGTCAGGTAGCGACAGGACTAGGGGAATGGAGCAAAGCTGGAGATGGGTAGATTTAGAGTGGATGTGAGGAGGAAGTTCTTCACTGTGAGAGTGGTGAGAGCCTGGAATGGGTTGCCCAGGGAGGTGGTGGAGGCCCCATCCCTGGAGGTGTTTAAGGCCGGGCTGGATGGGGCTCTGGCCAGCCTGATCTAGGGTGGGATGTGCATGGCAGGGGAGTTGGAACTGGGTGATCCTGTGGTCCCTTCTAACCCAGACTAACTGTATGACTTGGTCTAGGTGATCCTGCTGTGGCAGGGGGATTGGACTAGATGATCTTTTGAGGTCCCTTCCAACCCCTAATGATTCTATCTTCTGAGTCAATCTGCATGTGTCACAATCCATGGAGTCACAAACTGCATTTGATTAGCTGTAATATTAAAAAAAAAGAAACTAATAAATGGAAGTATTTGAGCTGTGTGGCTTTCTGTATGACAGGTAAAGCCAGAAACAGCAAATCCCCTGGTGAGTGTGTATGATTAATGTATGATGAATTTAAAATATTTTTGCTTTTGACAGACATTTAGAAGAAGCGGAGACCTAGCCTACTGCCACCCTTTCTAAATAAAATTCCACTTTTACTTTTCCCGTCAGCAAGCTTGCTGACAAGCCAGAAGAGATCAGAGAAACAGATACTTTGGGAAGCAGACTTTTACATTATTATTGGGTCTTTGTTCCCAGCAATTCGTGCATCTTAGGGACCAAGGTGAGCCTCCCATAATGCACCTGCCAGTAAGCAGGTATTAAAAGAAAGTCTTACTGGGCATTTATCTTTGAGACATCAGACTGCAAGATGAAAAGATGACCCAGGGATTTGCTGACCATTACAGACAATGGCTTGCTATGATTAAAGCTGCGTATGTTACCTGGACAAAATTACATCAAAGAGCTAATTAGGGAACATGTGCTCCTGACTGGTTGCCTCTGAGGCTAATATGCTTTCATTTGTGTTAAAAAAACCCAGATGATGCAGAGAACAACTGTGAGCTAGGAAGAAATATCTATATAATGGACAGTATTACTGCATTTTTTCTGTGATATATTCTTTTCATGCAGAGAAACAAAATCTGTGTTTAACTCACAGTGCCAAGACAGCCAATTAGAGCCTTATTCCAGAAAATCATCTGACTGAAAGTAAAAATGAAAGAAAATTGGCCTGATTCATTTATTTCTGATGATAAGTACTTAACTACCAGTTTTCAGGAGCTTCTAATCCTTTAATATTCCCAAAAGGCCTGCTGCAATAGGGAGAGGCCATATTTATATGAAGAAGAAGAGAAAAATACCACCCACATGTTGTAGATGTAAATGGGCAATTTTTGAAAGATTGTCTAATTTAGCAAATCAAGAAATTGATAGAGATGTTAGCAATGCTGCTAGACTCCCAGCCCCACATGTTCTGAAGGTCTCTCTAGTTGTGGAGGGTCTGTCAGGAGCCGTGTTGCCTCTTCTGTGGTGAGTATTGCTTTCTTCTCCAAAGCTGACATGTTACAGACAGTGGTGCAACAAATCAAGTCACACTGAAGTAGGGGGACATTATTCACCCTCATGAAAGCAGCATCCAGCTATTATCGTACTGGGTTAAAGAACTTCACGTAAACGTAAAACAAACCAGACCTTTCTGTACGAGTCAGACTGGATTTGATGCTCTTTTATCAACAGTACATCAGTGTTTCTTAGTTGGGCATGAACCATTTGGAGGCCATATGGACATCCAGGTTTTATTGCACATGCAAAAGATATTTTGCTGGAACAAGTGTACACTCTCAATGCTTCTTCACAGGGTGAGGCTGCAGGGAGACCAAGTCAGTTTTCTGCTGAAGAAGAAAACAAAACAGCAGGGCTAATGCTACTTGACCACACTGCATTTAGTGTTCCACTTCATCTGCTATAAAAGTAGGCAAGGGTAGAAAAGGTCTCCTGAAAGTGACTGCAGATGTGCCCACCCTCCAGGAACTCAGCTGCTTTCGATAATTGCTTACCTGAAGAAGTAATTAGGGTTCTCCTTTCTTGGCTAATGCCTCCAAATAGTCACTTTATTCTTGAAAATGGTACAGTACTGTAACTGTTGAAAGGTGAAGTGATTCTGTAAAGAGGTTTGTCAGGAATGGACCAGTAAAAATACAAGGGTGAAAAATATTTCTCTCAAAGTGTGAAGGCTTGTTTCAGGGTGTCCAGACAATGCAGATAATGCAAATATGAAATTAAGTCCAAGCACCATGAATGTGAAAGTCCAGTCTTCTGGCCTAAGAGTGCTCTGCCTATATGAGCTCCTTGTTTTCCTTTGGATGTTTCTGATGGAGACAAAAAGTAGTTTCAATTTGTCTTTGAGAAAGCTGGAGAGACCACTTTCTGCTACTAGTTATTTTATTCTACTTAAGTCATGCGCTGCTTTCACTGCAGAGGTGTCACTTAGAGGCAGGGGCCAGCGAACAGCTCTGGAGTGCACATCCCCAAGGAGATTTCCCAGAGATGCCAGAACTCAGGGGAGTGTGGGGCAGGCAGAAGCTCAACTGGTTTGAAGCAGTGCTGGACTAGATAAGCAAGAAGTTACAGCAAAGGCAGCGTTTCAGTACTTGGCTCATCATTTGTCTAAAAGAAATCTCACTCTAATCAGAAATGCATTTTTTCCAGCTCACATTTGTCAGAAATCTTTGGTTTGCCTATAATAGCTGATTCCCTGCTTGTAGTGATGAAGCAAATGGAGACTTCTGATTCAGCATCATCAATAATTGAGCTGTTAAATCAATTCCTTCTTGCTGAATGGCACTTCATTCACAACTACAGCCTATGGCACAAAGACCACGTAGCTTTTAAAAACTAAGCTG
This sequence comes from Rhinopomastus cyanomelas, assembly GCA_013400115.1. NCBI lineage: Eukaryota > Metazoa > Chordata > Aves > Bucerotiformes > Rhinopomastidae > Rhinopomastus > Rhinopomastus cyanomelas. The sequence goes on along the minus strand of VXBP01005984.1, from coordinate 375,838 downwards.
TTCTGTACTAAAAGTCTCACCGCCTAAACATGCTTTCCAGGCTCCTTACTGGCTTTGTCCATGTGCAAAATCCATTTTTTCCACATATTCACAAAAACTCAAACTCAGGTGTCAATCATTTCTCAGTTCCCAGGAAGCCATTTTGTACTACGGAGTACATTTCATTCCTGTCACGGCACACCCTAAACTATTTTAAAAGGATAAATAACTTGTAAGGAAATATATTTTGCCCTGCTTCTGCAGCACTGCTTTTAAAATTCGATTTCCTGTTGTATTGTCTCCTGTAACCTGGTTTTGTGATACTGCTGGTTGCGAGCAAAAGTTGGTTAGGTGGAAAGTTGCACCTCACTCGTTCAGAGCTTATAATGAAGAAAAATGTGCAAAAGTGTTAGTTTGCAAAAACAGATAAGTAAGCATATTGCCTGACCACTGATGTCACCCGTGCTTGGCAGACAGAAAAATAAATGACTGCATAAGCCTGGTACAGGGATCTGCAATCCGCAGACCGTGAAATGTCTTTGGGACTAAGACTCTGCATTCTGCATTTCTTCATATGTCTTACTAATTTTCTGTTTCTTGTACTAGGCTACAGAATCTGCAGTGAACTGCAAAACACTGGCTGTGAGGGTCCTTAAACGTATCTGGGATCAATCCCTTAAGAGATATTAGCTCATTAAGACTGACCTAACCTGCTCAGTGATACTTAGATTTCTACATTAAGTTGACAGAATGCGAAGAGTCATTACACCCAGTTACTCAGCACAAGAGTATGTGTGCAGTGCTCCGTAAAGAAAGGGACGACGGGGGGGAGGGCAGTGGTGGAGAGAGCTTTTGTAACTTAACTGCAGCCATGAACAGATAGAGGTAAGAAAACCTCAGTTAAAAATACTGAGCTACTCTTACCCGGCATCTGATGCTGGTTCTCTGTGTTACTCGTGGCATCTGTCGGTGCTTTTGTTTAAAACAGGGTTGCTGGGTTTTTTCCTTGCCAGCTCTGCAATGTGTACCTGCTTTTGTTTGGGGAAAGTGAGGCTGTTTGGGGATGCTTCTGACAGAAAGACAATAAGCAGTTTGTATGCATCCCATGTCCGCGGCTCGGTTCTCTGCTGAGCCTGGCTAATGGCACTGTGCTGCAGAGGGGAAAGGCAGCACTGGAGCTGTGCCTTGCACACATCCCTGAGATGCTGAGGCCAGGGCACAGGCTGGGCTCTGGGCTGAGCCTCCAGAAAGATGCACAGTAACACTTTCTACTAGCGACAAGTCACTGACATTACTGACTCCTCTAGCTTTGTCCTCTCTTGACCTGACACATCCCCTGTGTCCAGAGATGGGGAAAAGGTGGCTTAAAGCACAAAAGGGTAAATGTCAACCTAAAATTACTCAAAGGAGAAACTAACTTGCAGTGTGGTAGGAAAGAGCAATAGAATCTTCCTTTGGAGGGCTCAGAGTGGGGGCAGGGATGTGTGAGATATTTCACCTACAAAGAGAAGCAATTTAGGCTCCTCTGTTAGATGCCAATTATTCTGAATAATGGGGCAAATCACAGCTACAGCCCTAGAGCTCCCTCCCTACCTGGCCTCGGAAGAACAGCAATGAGCAGCTCATTAATCATGAAGGTAAGTATGATGCAAAGCAATAGATTTGACCAAATATTTCCTTGAATACCTTCTAAACACAGTGATAATTTCTACCTTCCCATGCCTGCGTGAGCTAGAGATGTGACAGCCCCAGAGTGAGGAGAGATAACAGAAAGTGCAGAAAATAGATTAATCCAGTTCTAACCATAGGAAACACAGAGCTTGAAAAGAAGAACATTTTGCTTTGTAAATTCAAACAAGTGGAGCAGACCTTTTCCTACTTTCAAGAGCACTGCAGCACCACTTGTTTCCCACAGCAAGCTGAAAATCAGCATGAGGGGTGGAAGTGAGGACCAAAACTGAAATAAGAGCTTGTAGCATCCAGGCGCCCAGAAGAGATAAATCCGCCTTTGGCTATGAAGTTACTAGTCCAACTTCTGTATAAAAATGTTGCTTTGTTACAAAATGTCTCATTTTCCAAGCCATTATTTCTCACATTTGTCCTTCCAATGTTAACTCCGAGAAACTGGAAGATTCAGGGCTTTTGTGGGCTATTTTTAATGTGTTCTAGAACTAGGATGTCCAATATAATAATTCAGACTAGACAACAGTAGTCTCCTTTACAGTATGCCTTGACTTGTAGCAACTTCCTATTACTATAATTAATAAGCAAATAAATGTGAAAATTGAGTGGTTTCCGTCTTTTGCTAGTCAAATTTTAGTTACCAAGCCTTGGGAAAAAAGAGTCAAGTGTAGCATCATGTCAGGTTTTACTTTCCTCATGATCTTCAGAGAGGTTTTTTGCAGGTGCAGAACAAAGACCATAACCTAACAGTCTCGTGTGCTCTAGCATGCTGTAGCGTGTATCCCTGAAGAGCTTGTGAAGGTACCAAATATTGTAAGTTCAAATAAGAGTGGGGTTCTGCCACGGTGACTTTCCATGAAGCACGCCTGTGGGAGAGACTGGGGAATATTACCTGTACTGAGTGGAACAATTCTGTTGATCACCAGTTTGCTGATAAAAATTCATCTTTCTCCATTTATACAAATTTCTTTAGAGATCCTCCCTATGTGTCAACATTACCTGCTATATGGTTTGTGCCACTATTCCTTTGCTCCTTATTATGAGCAGTATGTTGCTGACATTCAATACTCAACATTTTTTTCCTAGAAATATTATGTGCTATTTGCTTAAAACCAGAGATTAAGGGCTTGTTTTGGTGCAGTTGCCATCCAGGAAACTCATTTGTACACACCTTCTAAAAAATGAGCAACGTACTCTGACACAGATAATGTTAATGTACTCACAAATTCACAGCTTTGCACAACATTAGGGCTTGGAAGGAACCTCAAAAGATCATCCAGTCCGATCCCCCTGACACAGCAGGATCACCTAGACTAAGTCGCACAGAAACACATCCAGGTGGGTTTTAAAATTCCCCAGTGAAGGAGACTCCACAACTCCCCTGGGCAGCCTGTTCCAGTGCTCCATCACCCTCACTGCAAAGAAGTTCCTTCTGACATTTATATGGAGCCTCCTGTGTTCCAGCTTACACACATTGCCCCATGCTCTATCACTATCTCACACATTGAGAAGAGCCTGCCTCCATCCTCCTGACACCCACCCTTCACATATTTATAGACATTAATGAGGTCACCCCTCAGTCTCCTCCAAACTAAAGAGACCCAGCTCCCTCAGCCTTTCCTCATAAGGGAAGTGTTCTACTTCCTTCATCATTTTGTCGCTCTGTGCTGGATTGTCTCCTACAGCTCTGCGTCCCTCCTGAACTGAGGGGCCCAGAACTGGACACAACACTCCAGATGTGGTCTCACCAGGGCAGAGAAGATGGGAAGAAGAACCTCCCTCGGTCTGCTAACCACGCCCATTTTGACCCACCCCAGGATATTGTTGGCCTTCTTGGCCACAAGGGCAGATTGCTTGCTCATCCCACTGTCCATCAGGACCCCCAGGTCCCTTTCTCCTACAATTAATTATAAGAATGGACCCAAGTGTGGATGTCTGCACACATAATAATATTAATCTATTGCAAACTTAATATCTCTTCCCCCAGCTGCTGGAAAATGTCTATACTTTTGCCTGCATCACCAAGCAGGGCACTCTTCTGCACGTAAGACTCTCTTTCACCAGCAGAAGAGCTTTACATGGCAAGAGGCTGGGTCCTGGGGAAATTTTCCTTAATTTCATCCAATTTTCCCCACAAGTGCATGAGTGAGATAACTTGACTTAACAATGTCATTTCAGCACCAGCCTCTTCAGCAGCAGTTACCAAAGGGGAAAAAAAATAAAAGAATGAATTCCCTGGGTGCTTTTGTTAGTTCTTCATTATTTTCTCTTTGAAAATTATTCTTCCATACTTCATCTTGAGCTGCCTTTTTCAAGCTGAATAGCCCTATTGCTCCTGCCGAATACACGGCCATGACCACCCACACTTAGAAAAACCTCACCTCTTGCTGAGTTTCTCTGAAATGGTAGGCAGCAGGGCTCATGCAGCAATAAAACTCATGATCACAGGGGAAGGAAACAGTGCAAGGCCAGGAACCCTCCTGCTGTTTCCATATGATTTCCTAATTTCAAAATAGGCTGAGAAATAATAGGGGGGAAATATATAGCGAGAGTTTCCTCTGTGCTCTTCTGCGCTTTCCCACCTAGCCTGTTGTGTATGTGAGGACCGCTACCCCAAAAGCAGCCACTTGGCAGTCAGTCTTAAAAGCAGGTAAACTGTATTCTTCAGTATTTCAAAAGGAATTCTTTCCTCTTGAACCAAGGAAGTAGAATCGCAGAATGTCTTCAGCTTTTGTTTCTTTGCCACCTCACAACAGGAATGAGATCTTGATTTGAAGCACATGAAAGTTCATGGTTGTTTATACTTGGTGCTCAGTTTGTTCCAATATTAAGGTGAGATCCAGCTGGGATGATTTTACATGTCCACGCAGACGGTCATAAAAACTGTGGCAGTTTAGGGACTGAAATGTGGACATTCAGCACTGGTTTATTGCTAAAGACAGCTATCAGCTACCACTGTTCAGAGCTGACATAAGACATTTTGAGGTGGTTCATTTTACTCTGACACTTCTTTCCTTTCTAATAAAGCTTTTTCTATACAGCATCAACCTGTCCGTTGATATTTCAGCCTGAAAGACCATACTTTCATTTGCCTTTCATACAGAGTGATAATGGTGGGGATAGCTTTGGGATGACAGCTGGGCAGAGTTTGTTTCACGCTGTTGCAGTTTGAAAATTACCAAAATTTTCATATGTATAGATTTGTGCTTTCATGAAGTAAAAGGTGGATGTTGCTTTAGGAGGACCCTCCCCCCTACTTCCTGGGGGAGGAGTAGTCTAGGAGATAAAAGGCTGCTGACCATCCTGGCCCTTTCTCCTTCGCTGGGGACTTTGCCCTAGCACACCAGCATGGAGCTGCTCCGGCCCCCACCCAGGTCGGGTGGGGAAGACAGGATGGAGGGGAAGTGGTGGCTTGCTGTGGCCTCGCTCCCCCCAGCCCTACTGCCCCCGGCCTCACTCCTCATTGGAGACAGTGGTGGGTTGGCGGCTCCGCTGCTCCTGACCGCCATTCTGCCTGGGGTAGGAAGCCTGAGAGAACAGGCCCTGGCCTGGCCACGGGTCCAACCCAGCCCGGTCCTGACTGCAGTCCGGCCCAGCTCCGAGCTGGCACCAGGGACCAGAGAAGCAAGAGCTTAGCGCCAATCTTCCCCCACCACAGGGCAACATCCAGTGACCCGTGGTGAGCTTAAACATACTCCCTTTACCCTGTAGCTTAGACAGGAGGGGAATGGAACTCTCTTGGCCAAGTTTGCAGCGTCAGGGAGGCCCCTGAGAACACTAGCCACACGGTCAGTCACCATCTTGAGTGCCGCATGTGGCCGAGGCCATGCGGCCAGCCTCCGCCACCTCAGAGCCACTGATCAGCAGGAAGAGAGGCAGTTTGTCATTTCTGCCACCGAGAAAAGCTGGGGATGCTCGACTATTGGGGAGAAAAGGAGCCTTAGAAGAGGCAGCTGAGAATTCCTTCATGCTTAACTAAAGGAAGCAGAAGGATCTGCTTAAGAATCCTTAAACCTTGGGCAAGGAAGACAGAGACGGTTCTTTTTGGAAGGATGTCTCCTGCATCAGGGGATGCAGTTCCAGGTGCTGAGGAGTCAGGCCTGTCCGATCAGCATTGTGCTGGAGAAGCTGTGCTGAAGAATTGAAGAGGTCACTGGTCTGGATGGCCAAGGGTCCAGCGTCTATATACTAGAGTGGTGACACACGAGAGAGAAGAGAGGATGGTGGTGGTGTTCTACTTGACTGACATCCTTTTCCCGGGTCTCTAAGGACCGATACACTAGTGATCTCCCGTTATATTTTTCTCCGAATGTGTGATGGCATTTGTGATGCAGTTTCTAGTTTGTGAGCACTGACTTGCTTAACTCCTTTTTTCTTCTGTCTGTATACAGTTATAGAGTTAATAAACCCTTTTCCATTTTCCCTGAACTATCCACTGTCTGGAAAATCCTATCCAAGATCTCATCAAGGCCTAACTGCTTTGTTTTCTTTTCCTTTATTTTTAGTTGTGGTCGTGAACACACCACACATGCTACAGATGCCACTCAATGGCAAAGTTACCTAGGTACATATCTGAAAATAAAAAGCTCAGATAAAAAGTATTCTAAAGTGCATTGATCATGAAAAGCAGAGCAAGCCCAGATTTACTGCTTTACCCAGAAGTCTGCCAGCCTTACTCTGCATTGTGAACAACCATAGCAAAACCAACCAAGTACTAAATTACTACATCTGCTGTACACATATTTCAAGTATTTCTATTCCAATGTACCGTTTTCCCACCTCAGTATAGTGAGCTCTCTCTAGTCTTCCCATCAGCCACAAATAACTTTGTGGTTGTTTTTAAATTTGGGGGGTTTTTGTCCCTTCAGAAGAGTCTATTCGTGTTATTTGAACACACGGTTTTTTGTGGTTTCCTTTTCCTTTCTATGTCTCTAACTTGTTTAAAGAACACCCCTTTCAAGGAAGTGAATGAAAACTGACATCATAGTGTGTCAGAGATTAAGGATTCCAGGATTTTTATTTCAAAATCTAGTGGATTATTGTCCCTTTAGACAGTGGATTTTTACTGTGTTGCCACCTAATGAGAGTGCATGCCATCTTGAGAGCTGAAGTCGCAGAGGGGCACCGCTTTTAAATCCCATGAATTGTCTGTTAGACTTGTTTGTTTTTACCTCTTCCTCCCCAGACTTGCATAGCCTTTGAACACCTCAGAAGTGCTAATGCATTACTTCACACCAAATGTCCTAGATACAAACTGGCCTGCTACAACAGCTGGAGTCCCATTGCTCACTGGTACCGGTCATGCTTCATTCTTTATTTTTATCCTGTTTTGAGAGTGAGGAGGCAATGGTGAAAATATGTACTTAGGGGGGTCACAACTGCTGGGAAGTGGAGCTCAGCCACGCCAGCCCCCTCCACTCTGTATCCCAGTACTCCTATTTCTCACTCTTTAGGTAAGCTGGACTCTCCCACTGTACATTTGCACAGTCCGAATCCCACTGTGGGACTGTTGCTCAGCAACAGCAGTGAGAACAATTTGGTTTTGGACCATTTGGAAGATGATTACATTTGCAGCATGTTTTCTTCCCCCCTCTGGCACCTATTCTCTGATATTGTAAATATTCATCTGAGCTTTGCATATACAGTAGTTTCCCCTGTAGGTAAAAAACACAGCACCCAAGTGCGCTGTTAAGACTACTTTACTCTGATGCATGCCCACATTTCCCTTCATTCAGTAGGTATGATATTGCACACAAAATGGCATTGTTTGGCTTCAGGGGGTTTTGGGTTTTTTTGTCTATGTGGGACAAATTTCAGCTAGAGTAGGGCCAGGCTTTTTATGACAGTGCTTCTCCATTGCTTTGTTTGAGGCACATAAAATAAGTGAAGGATTTAAATAGTTGTGAACACCTGAATGGCTTTAAAGCATTTAAGTAAAAGATAGGTTCCGATCACTAGATTTCCAATTTCCTTCCTAATTGTTTCTTTATCTACACCATCTTTCGGCATCCCATTAGGAAAACATTCCCATGCTCTCAACTTGAAAGAATTTGTCTACTGAGTATAATGCAATATTTAAATATCTGTCATTTGCATCTCTGTGCTTTCACTTGCAATAGTAATTCATTCTGAATCTTCTAGCTTTTTCCCACTGCACACACAGAGCACCAGCATAAGGGCAGCTTTCCACTCCCACCATCCTGTTCATCCTCTGCAGAGCAGCAGCATCTAGACATCCACCCATCTGTGCCATACTCAGTTCTGGATAACATCTTTATGAACGTCTTCCTTTTCTTCAACCAGGCATGATGAAACACAAGAAAGGAGGGAGACAAAAGGTGAGAAAAAGAATACTTCAGAAACCTAAGTTTTACGTGCTAAAAGCTAGTGTGAATGCCTGTGTGCTCGTGTTCAGTGACACTGGGTCCAGCCCACTGAGGCACGTTGACGTGTTGCTAATTCAATATCAGCAATTCCATTACTGTATTTTCAGTGAAGTAGGTACTTGTGTGCCTTCCCAGTTTGGTCAAGCACAGTTTGTTCTCTGCTGCTGTGGGCATAGGATGAGAACCCAGCATCCCAGTGCAACAGTCATTACATCTTTCCTCTCAGCTTATTTCTACCGTTGACACCCCTGTGCATCCTCTGGACGTCCAACTTACAGGTCAGAGAAAAGGAGGAAGGTGGCAAATCTGACATTTATTGCAACTTTTCAAAGACACTTTGGCTTTATCGTAGAATCACAGAATGACAAGGGTTTGAAGGGACCTGTGAAGATCCTGTAGACTAGCTCCCTTGCTAGAGCAAGATCACCTACAGGAGATTGCACAGGAACATGTCCAGTCAGGTTTTCAGTGTCTCCAGAGAAGGAAATTCCACAACCTCACTGAGTAGCTTGTTCCAGTGCTCTGTCAATCTCACTGTGAAAAAGCTTTTCTTTATGTTTAAGGGGGCCATGAGCAACCCATAGAGCAGCAGATCTGACGGGTTTGCACAGGGGCTGCCAGGCACGCTGACTCCCACCTGTCAGCCAGCAGCTCGGGAGATGCCTGTTAATCCTCCTCCACAATGAAGCATGGCTGCTCTCTCTTTCCCTGGAACCCCTGATGGGCACCTGCACCACACCAGAGAAACCTTTTGCAGATGGCAGCCTGTAAGACTGTCTATGTCTATGTCTATGCAAAGCGGGATGGGAGCAGGCAGAAAATAAACACAAGCACCAAGTCAAACAGCATCAGATAAGCTCTGCTTCTGACTCCCCATTACTCATGCCCAGTAACAAAAGCACCTTCCCTTCCTAATTAGCTCTATTAGAGCAAGCACTAATACAAGGTTGACCTAAATGCAAAGTCATATTTTTTTCTCACTTTCCTCAGTGCAAATATGTATAAACTATAAGTGCACTTTTCCATTTCTTAAACATTTTTCTTTTTAAAATGCAGGTTAAATGTTAATCAATGAGGCAATCTTCATAAAAATTACTAGGTATTGATGTTCAGTTCAAACCAGATATTTCCTCATTATTTTGAAGGAACAAATTACCAGCTCCTGCTGCAGTGAACTCCTTGATACAACATGTATTTATCCAGGCCCCATGGGGATCATTACAAGAAGATTCACCTCTGTGTGTGTGCCTGTATATACTTTAAAAATAGCCCACTCGAATCTCTCCTTTGGTCTTTCAGCAGGGAACATATCAAACAACAACAGCAGATTTCTTACACTCATCAATATCATGCTAACACAGTTGAGTTTCACTGAACCTGATGCCAAATGCACATTTACAGGGCATCTACAAAATCTTATAATCATGCAAATTGGTAGTAAGCAGCTTATATCGTCCAATTAAATTGCCTCCTGCTATTCCATGGCAAACTTTTCGTCTTCTGGTTTTAAAGAGAGTCATCAGTGTATGGATTAGCATTGCGAAAGGCAGGGAGTCCAACTCAGAGTGAGCTCAGGCAAGTTATTTCAACAAAAGAGAGATATCCACGTGTCATATTGTGACGGAAAAAGGCATTAGCCCTGGAGGTTTTATCCAATTTGAGTGTTCAAGTGGACTCCTGAGCTCAGCATCACATCTTGGCAGCAGTGTAAGTCCATATCCAGGCATGACCCAGCACCACCTTTCCTGTCTCTCCTTCTCCCTCCCGATGTGAAACAGAAAGCTGTTGCTTTTTGCGACCTGGGCTAGGGTTTGTCCTCCGACTTCTGGATATCATAGAATCATAAGGTTGGAGGAGACTGCCAAATATCATCTAGTCCAACCCCTCTGCAACAAGCCAGGACTTCACTCACTAGACGAGATTGCCTAGATCCCATCAAACCTGATCTTGAATGTCTCTAGTGATGGAGCCCCCACCACTTCTCGAGGCAACCTAGTCCAGTGATCTACCACCCTCAGACTAAGTAAGACATCAGCAGTGTCCCTCAGCACAGTGACCTTCTCTCTTCTTAGCCCACAGGTGATGCAACTCACTTTGAGGTAAGACAGTAAGGAGAGGCCTTGCAATGGATTTGCATGAAAAAAATAGGGTTTAAAGAGTCAGACCTCTCAGTAAATCGCAGCAGAAGTGTAACTGTTATTTATTTATTTATGAAGTACAGATTTTGTAGAAAAGGGGATATTTTTCTTGCTAAAAGCAGACAGAAGAATGCACCGCTTGATCTTCTAACACAGCAAAGATGCCAAAGCACACTGTGGCCTGCAGAGTTAACTGCAGTGATGCAAATCAAGTGTCTCAGAAGAAGTCAGGCATCAAGCACAGCAGATAATGAGAACCAGTGTCAACGCTGGGAAACATTACATAATCACATTCTTCTTCCTTTACCACCTCCTTTTCCCTACTTACTTCCCTGTCTCTCAAAGGGCACCCACAAGCATCTGACTAGCACAGTGGGAAAAGAATCTGTGCGTGTGTACGATGCTGCCTTTGGTTTCCAAGAGGCTTGTTGTCAATGGCTTGTAGTCAACAGCACTGCTCTTCAAAATCAATTTAGCTGACATCCATCCTGATGAGGATATTCGTATACTTTTGAGAGAAAGCTGTGCTTGTACAGAAGACTTCAGTCTCTTAAACTCTTGAGGAGTCATCAGGAGTTTGTAGCCAGCAACCACAGTTCTTCTAGAGGCAGCTTTTCAAATCAATTGGCAAATCTCCCCCAGTTCTGAGCAACCCTGCACCAGACTCCATAACCCAGGAGTGTTTCCCTCATGGCACTGTGAGTTTGATGGCTTTTCCAAAGTGACTCCTTACTTATTCAGCCCAGTATAACAGTTCCTTCTTGGCATGCAGCTCATAAAGTTGCTTGCAACCTAAAGGAATTGGAGATTGATTTTGTTATTTTAAGTGAAAATTAAATGTCTGAAGAGAAAAAATAAACAGCTACTGAGCAATATAAATGAATTCTGCCAGTAGCCTCATCGGGTCTGTTCATAGCCACAGCCATACAGCATTAGTCCTGCACAAAACCTAAGTGGATCCCTGCAAAAGATGTCAGAAACCACTGATATCTTCAGTTAGAGTAGGAATTCCAGTGTCTTCTCTCTTCTGAGACATGATGAATACAGCAATGTCAGAGGATATGTGGATTAGATTCTTTGTCTTTGGATGCATCAGTCTAAAGCTGAATATTTTAAAGCATCTCATTTTCCAGCATTTGCCAATGCAGTTCCAGCTTGACAGAAATTTTGATTCATGGCTGAGCACAGGAATTTTGTTGTTGTGAGATGGCTGGTTTTGCTTGAGGAACAGGATATCAAATTACTGTAGAAATTCCTATCTTACCTCACAGCCAAACGTTACTACGGATAAGCCAGTATATTTGCAGTCAGTAGCAGTTGTAGTTTGTTTACAAGCAGCGTGTCGAAACACCTTTTTCATACTGGAAACGGAGAGAGAAAAAAACAACGTGGCTCTCGTGCCAAAGCGATGTGAAAGATTACACAGCTGCAGTGTCTTGAGGTTATAGAGCTGCCAGTTTAACAAGCAAGATAAGCAGCAATGCTGACATATTTATAGGAGTTAAGACATTTATATTGCTTTTTAAAAGAAATGTAAGGAACAAATCCATAAATAGTGTGGAGATCATAGTTTTACTCTTGCCTCAGTGCAACAGAAGTTCACAACATAAAAACATGCCATTAAGAATATCCTGAGATAATGACGTTGGCAAGGAGCTCTTTGGGGCAGGGACTTGGCGGCGGGCTGGTTTGGTGTGTGTGTGGGCAAGGGTTTGTAGGAGGCAACAAGTCATCTGGCTGGGACCTTGAGCTGCCATTGTAATGTAAATATTAGAAAATAATGACAAGAGATCTGGAAGATACAACAGCCTGTGACAGGAAACAGATCATTATCTTGAATGATGAAAATATGTTCAATTAATATTTGTTTAATACTTGGGACCTAATCTGAAGATCTTTTATGCATTTCAATGAATTTTGGAGCAGGTCCTTGGACATGGCAGATGGCAAATGTGCTGGATGAAGCAGCTCTATAAGCTGCTCCACAGGAAAGGGAAAGCATAAGGACCCAAAAGCTCACTAAACATTAAGGTAGGGAGATATTTTCTTATTTAATTTAAGAAAAGATATGTCAAACAACGAATTAAATCCTCACTTATGGATATTTACACCCAAAAAGCAATTTACTCTGTTCTACCACTGACTAGCAAAACAAAAAAGGTGTAAAGTTTACTCCCTTGACTGTGTTCAGTCACATATAAATTCAAAATATTTTAACTTTGTAGTGTTGTCATAGGCTACCGAGTGGGGCAACTTTGTCTTTTCCTACAGGCCAGAATGGCTTAACACCATTTCTGGGATAATGAGAGTGCTGGGATAACTCTGAGCTGTCAGCAGTGACTTCTCACCCCTCCATGCCAGGCAGTGCTGTTCAAGGATAAAGCTGTTGACGTTCCTTCTTGGCCAGTCTGGGCCTTTACAGTGTAAGTAAAAAACATATTAGGGGTTAAAAGTAATTTCCCTGCCAAAACCACCTTTCTAACTGAGGACTTCCTTTTGAAAGTCCTGGCTCCAAAAGGGCTGTAGACAAGGGTTTGCTAAATGCTTTATTACTTCAGTTTGAATATATCAGATTGATACTCTCCAAAGTAAATACTGCAGAGGTTCTAAGCGCATGTGCATCAGCCTGTAGCTGTAGGCTGGCCCTCTGCCACGGTTAGGTGATGTTTGGTTCTGGTCTCCCAGCCAACCTCTCATAAGTAAGTGTTAAAATGTGGGGGGAAAGAGTGGGGAGGAAGAAGCTGAGATTACCTCTCTGACACAAATTGCCCTGTTAAGGTCAAGACAAATATTATTAGAAGGGAAAGCTGATCGGAATTCAATGCTAAATGTAACCCAGTGACATGAAGTTTCCCCTTTCAGACTTCTAAGCCTGCACTGAGATGAGTGACATCCCTCCTGAAGTGCTCTTACGGTTTGTTTAAACCCCCTGCTCCTCAGACAGCGCCTCTTGATGGAAGCTCCTATTTGTCAGTTTGGAGCTCTGTGACTTTGCACAGCTCCTGCCTGGTGCAACTTGCACAACTCTGTGAGGGGCCCGCTCAGCATTGCTGCCGCTGTGCCACTTCTATTTCCGGGCACAAGCCCAGGAATGCCAAGATGCCACTGTTGTTACATCCGCGTGGGACCTTCAGGCTGCTGTACATCGGTGCACATGTGTTTGTTTTCAAAGTCAACAGCAAATGTAACATTAAACACCCCTGACTGCTCCACCGAACAGCCTTGTCTGCTTCGTGGTGCAAAACAGACCTAATTCTCGTTGCAGCGGGTTTGTGACCGAACTAATGGTGCGTGCAGGGTCATAATCCAGCAAAGTGAACTACATTATCAAAGACACTTTTACGCTCGCACTTATCACTGCCTACACAAACCCAAAGCCGTGTTCTTGTGGGAGGACACATCTTTTCACGCAGCTTAGAGGAGAGGGAATGGCCAGCTGTGGGCAAAGAGGAGCTAGAAGCAACAACTCACAGAAAAGCTGAGGGGTGGAAAATATGCAAATCATTAAACTAAACAATTCAGCAAACCTCCACAGGATCCATCAGTGGATTGTAGGAATAATTTCCTCTCACCGGTCCCATTTGTAAGGTGCTGACTGTCACTCATTACCCCTCCAGTTTAATAAGGGCCATGAATTATCTGTTTTGCATCTTTTTCCTGTTTTGAGAGGAGGGTTCTCAAGTAGTTCCTGGCTCTGACAGGCCAAGGTAAAACGCATAAATCCTTTTCCCAGCAAGAATCTGACAAAGGCATGGCAATGGACATTCTTTTCGGCTGTGAAGGAGGAAGATTTCCGCTCCAAGACAGATTGTACTGTCACCTGGCCCAAACACCATCATAACAATGCAGCCTCAGTCTACATCACTTATCAGATCACACACTTTCACCTGACCAAGGAGAACAACTTCCAGGAACGTGCAGAAGGGCATGTTTATGGAGACATTTCTTTCTCCCCTGAGGAAGATTTATGAAGATTGCTATGAAGTTTTTGGTTTTTTGACTCTGTTGTTTTCTCTCAATTGGTAGGGAAGTTATTTTCCTTACAGGATGTGTTTTGACTCATCTTCAGGGCCAGACACATCTTGGAGGTTGCACAACTGACCCACCCCAAATAAGACTGAGAACAAGACAAACACTAATCTACTATGGCTCTTGCACAGCAAAGGAGATTTCTGACTTAGCAGACATTGCCTCTTACAGGACATCAGCTCTGGCATGTGTCTAGCCAGTCCTCTAGGCTCAAAAGTCGTTGGATTTTCTCAGCAAAAGAGGTAGATATGGACCCCAGCTAAGTAAAGAAACATAAAGGAACATGCCATCTTCCCTTCAGATTCTGCAGTGTCAGAGAGATCTTATAACTCTTAAACGACCACAGCTCTTATTGATCACAGTTCTGCTGTTCTTGGAAGGTCATCCTTCTTGTGAAATCTGAAGACCAGATATTCTCTGCTTCTTTTCAACAGGTTTTGGACTGAACCTGAAGCACACAGATTGGTTGCAACTTCACTGTAAGAAAATTGCTATTTGGGGATTACTGAGACCATGATCATGTTACTCCGACTCAAAAAGATCAGAAAGTTAGAGACTCCCTAATCAAGATCAGTTTTAAATCTGTCCTATCTGAAAGCTGCTTGTTACCCTTGTTCTTAAAGACCTGTACAGCTGGACTTTTACTGACTCAGCAGACTATTTTCCATCTGCACAATTTCAGAGGTTTCCAAATGTCTACTCAAACTTTTCCTTGTAGTAATTCAACCTACTATTTCACGTTTAAGGCCAGACTGGATAAGTCTTTGGCCAGCCTGGTCTAGGGTGGGGTGTTCCTGCCTGTGGTAGGGGAGTTGGAACTGGATGGTCCTGTGGTCCCTTCTAACCCTAATGGACTGTATGACTTGGTCTGGGTGTTCCTGCTGTGGCAGGGGGATTGGACTGGATGATCTTTTGAGGTCCCTTCCAATCCCTAAAGATTCTATGATTCTATGTCTAAAGCACAAGACTGTACTAATTTCTCCCAGCACTAGCATTTTACAGTGACTGCTTTCTCCTCCTTTCTCTCTTATTTACACAAGATATCATCTGTTCCTTCAACACAATCAGCTGGATTTCCTACAGCTCTTATCATTCATAGTTTCTTTGCTCTGGACTCTCTCTCTCCCACTCTGTTTACCATCCTTCTCAAAGCGCTCTAGATCGGCAAGTCTGATGCTGATCCAAAATAGAACGGTGCGGAGCAAAAACACATCTTCACCTGTCTTCCCAGCTGTGCTTGGTTGGGCATCCCTGCAAAGAAGAAGATACAACAACAGGTCAATATTATTGATTTATGTTCACATACAGTCTGCCCTTACAGACTGTCCTGGCCTCAGTGGTGTGTGTGCAGGTGGTTAGCTCTGCCTAGGTGTGCTGTCCAGCACTCCCACCAGACAAATAATACACTGGCCTCCAGCTCGTCAAGACCTTTTAACATTCGAGGACTGCCCTGCAGTAAATGTTTTTGCAGTCCCTTTCAGGTTTCTATCCTGTATGTAATCTGTATTCCATCATCTGTTAATGACAATCCCAAGACAAGAACAGCCTCTGTGGAGCCCTGTTTGATGCATCCTTCCATATTCAGCCTGGCTGTGAGTTTCAGGTCTGATCAGTGCATTGTTGTCCCAGTGCTGATGCCTGGGCAGGAGAGAACAATTTTACATACAAATCTGACACAATCCCTATTCTTCTCTGCTTCTATTGTGTCCTATAATACAACCAATAATAAGGCAATAAAATCATTGCCTCCAGCTGTTTCCCAATGGAATTTACCAGAAGGGTAGTGAAATGATCTCATTTAAACCCCTTCCCACAAAGCATTGAACCGTACCAGCCAACACCAACACTGGTTCCAGTGTGGTCATTTCCTTGACAGTCCTGGACAGTTTCAGGGAGATTACAGATGGATGAGGCCTGTTTTGGTTCCAGCTGGACTGAAGTGCAGATGGATCCCAAATGTCAGAAAATGGATCCTCACAGTTGAAATACTTGTGGATACTCAAATTCCCTTGGAAAGTGACAGTTCTGGAAATAACATTTTCAGTACCAGTAAATTAGTCCCAGAATGGCATTTCCTGGCACGTCCACAGTCTGGATGTGGTTAGCTTGAAAGAGACGCAGAAAAAATATTGAAGCGAAGACACTATTGTGCTCAGAGGTGCCCCGTGGGAAAACATTGAGGCTTGTTCTTTCACATTTTAAAGCTCTTCCTTTTTATTTAAATAGTGTTAAAATCGATACAGGTAATGAAACTCTGGGAAGCTGCTGGCTTGTATGAAAAATAGGACAGTTATTCGAATGTGTTAAAGCAAGTCAGACAGGCAGCTAACGTAATCTATTGTGAAGATTTTATTTCCTCACTGTGGAAGGAGAAGTCTATCTGAAAAAAGCACTTTGGCCTCCCAGCTCCAGTGGTGGCACACAGCAGGAGCACTGCAAAGACTTCATTGTCCAGCTAAAGTCCCACACAGCTGACAGTGCTCAACACTTTGCAGAACTGCACAACAGGTGGTAAGAAAAGTGTTTGAACGTGAAGAGTTAAGATTTTAAGAAGATAATATGTTTTCCTAAATCGCACGAAGAGCTCAAGTACTTTGAAAAACCTGAATCCAGTGTTAATGTCAGAACAGTCAACAACAGTAGGCTGGGAAACCTGCTTTCCCTGAGCACCTTCAAAATGCCCATCAGATTCCAGCTCTGACAACAGCAGCCACGAGAACAGCAGATTCAAGTGCACCAGGAGTTTCTCCATGTGGGCAGAGAAGAAAGAGAACTCTGCTAAAATTCCTGCAGGAAGTCAAAGGAAGATCCTAAGAGATTTCTGCCAGTTCTCTACCATCCCTTTCTAGAATGGAACCAGGAACAGACACATATCAAAAATAGCTCAGAATTACATGCAGATACCAAAACTGTAATCACTTTTATAGGCAACGCTCTATGTCAGTTCCAAGTAGGGATTGTAGCCTGAGCTATAGTTTTGAATGAAAGATCTCAAATTCAAGATCAGCTTTGAATGTGTGTGGAAAAGAAAACAAGAGTCAAATAATCTTTACCTGTTGTCCAAATTGTCTATATTTAGACTAAGTGATCTGCAGAGCACAGGGCTAAATAATTTTCAAGCTTCCCACAGGGGGCTAAATCCTCTGTGCTTGTGGGTGAACCAGAGACACTGCATATTAGTGGGCAAGCTGAGGAAGTGTGGGATGGAAGAGCAGACAGTGAGGTGGATTAGGAACTGGTTGCAGGATAGAGTTCAGAGGGTGGTGATCAATGGTGCCAGCTCCAGCTGGAGAGCTGTGACTAGTGGTGTCCCTCAGGGATCGGTGCTGGGACCGGTCTTGTTCAACATCTTCATCAATGACATTGACGAGTGCACAGAGTGTCTACTCAGCAAGTTTGNGGAGGGCTACGAGGATGATTAGGGGACAGGAGGGCATGGCTTATGAGGAGAGGCTGAGGGACTTGGGGCTTTTTAGTCTGGAGAAGAGAAGACTTAGGGGAGATTTGATCAATGTTTATAAGTACCTGCAGGCTGGCCAGGAGGGGGGGGACAGGCTCTTTTCACTTGCTCCCTGTGACAGGACAAGGAGCAATGGGTGTAAGTTGCAGCAGAGGAGGTTCCGCCTCAACACAAGGGGGAACTTCTTTGCTGTGAGGGTCACAGAGCACTGGAACAGACTCCCCAGGGAGGTCGTGGAGTCTCCTTCTCTGGGGACTTTCAAGGCTGCCTGGATGCGTTCCTCTGTGATCTGTGTTAGATAGTTTTGTCCTGCTCCGGCAGGGGGGTTGGACTCGATGATCTCTTGGGTCCCTTCCAACCCCTAACATCCTATGATCCTATGATCCTATATCTTCCTCTGCCCTTGTACTTAACTGTGAGATGCTTCCGCAGGTCTACGGGCGTCACGTGGGCTATCTTTGTGTCCTGGCTACCTGGCTACAGAGGCACTTCCCGGGCTTTCTGGGACCAGTGGAAACTGTTTGCCAAAGTGTTTCAGTCTGTAAATCGATGTGTGTTACCGGATATGACATATAAACTGTGGTAATCCAAGATGTGATGCATGCTTCACTTTAGGTTTGTAGAAATGTCAGGGGATATTTAACAGATTTAACTTTTTTTTGTTTTGATTAAACTGCATGAAGGAGATGCTTTTCCTCCTTCAGATTTTAAATATGAGCGCTGAGTGACATTTCCTCTAATTTGGAAATAAGATATGGCAGTACCATTACTCAATCTGTACATGAGCCAACGGATGCCTTGTTCGTGCCACGGAGATAATGCATAGTGATAGACCAGCCCAGTGATAAACTATGCAAAGGATACGGTCCTACCGAGCAATTGGCTCACATCCTTTGGGGGGTTTCCCCTGTGGAAACTGGAAGGGGACACTGAAAAGGAACGGAAGTGGTAAAAATCACTGTTTTCTCTACTCCTCTCTCATTTTGCCATTAGACTGGGCAAAGCCTGGCATATTTTAGTGACATCAAAACCATCATGTTTATAAATGGACCCCATTGCATTCAACATGGTTATTCACTTTGATTTCACGATTTGGGATACCCTGCAGTCTTTACAGCAGCAGTTTGCCAAACAGTTCCCCATCCCAGTACTCACCAAAGGCTAGACTTGCTTTACATGAGGTATTTTACTGTTTGCAAACTGCCTTGTTAAGAAGACCTGTTTACCTGTTTAGTAATAAAAAATAATTTTTATTACTAATCTATGTATTTTTCTTACTGTTAAAAAGAATTATTTGCAGATATTAATATATTTATTTTTTCAGAAACCTTCAAAGCGTTGGATTTGGGTTAAGTATTGACTTTTTTGAACCTAAAGTTCCCTGGCAAATTCCATGAACATGATTGTTTTAGCTGCTTGTTTTCTTTTAACATTGTCATTAATATAGCATCTCCTTATGGAAGTGTATTGTCCTCCTTAGACCAACCTGAATCATGTTGCATCAGAAAACACTTCTCCACCCTTCTATGCCTCTGGAAGCATGCTGTCCATGTTAGAAATAACACTTCTCCACCCTTCTATGCCTCTAGAAGCATGCTGTCCATGTTAGAAATACCAATAGAACTGGAAGGATGCAACATCAAAATCTCCAAGACAACACATCAAAGGCAAAATAGTGGTGTCTCAATTAGACTTTTAAATAGAATATTAAAATGAGCTCTGTAGATAAATACAATTGTCTCTATGAATTTGGCAGGGAAATCATTAGCCAAATGATGTTAAATATGCACAGATTGTTGAATAAATGAGTAAGACTTGCTTTACATGGCAACAAACCAGCCAAGAAACATGCATACAGAGAGTTGCTCGCAGTCTACATGAACAAATAATTTGCAATGAAGATATGACTACTTTTTAAAGATCAGCATCTGAATAGTTACTGTTATGATTAGCCAGTCCCCCATACAGAGCAGCCTTCTCATAGCATGTACAAGTAGATGAACAAGATGGGTATGGACACCTGTTCTGTGTAACAGTGTCATGGGTTTTGCCTGTCTAAGGAATGGCTGCTGCTACCTGTATTGACATTTTCTCAGCTATATCTTCAAGACATGTAAAAGCTACAGAATTTCACATGCTTCTTCATTCTGTTCCTTTGATCATGGATGCTTTCTCTGATTCCTAGGATACCTCCAAAGATCTGGATGCACAGATAAGAAAAACTAAGAATTATTTTCTGAAAAATAGAATAATCCAAACAGCACATTTAAAGCTCAATTCATGATTTTGCTTTAGCTGCTACTAGCAATAAATATTCAAAATATTTTATAAACAGCACAGTGTGTGTGAGAAAGCCAGAACAAACAACATCAAGACATAACCTTTCTTCCAAAGGTGAAATGTAATTTTAATTAATAATTTAAAATAGGATTATTTATTATCACGCATTATACAGGTACATCATGTGCTGCCTACAAGTGCATTGAGATGCTGGTTCTCATCTCAGCATATGTAGTGTTTACTTATGACATAGTCCTGGTCCAGGTCATCATTTGTCAGTCAGAGCAGGAAAATTGTAATCAGACCTTGCAGAACTTACAGATAAATGTCAGATTATCATGCTATTCTGTGTTGTTCAATAGATTTTGCTCATTGTGTGCCATTTCCATAGCTTGGGTTGTCTTTTCTCTCTCTTTTCCATTTAGTAGTTTATTTGCCTCTTTTCTTTCTTTCCACTACAAAACATTACAATCATCTCCACATTGTTTAGCTGTAAGCAGGACCTTCCCCAAGTGAACTTTGAAATAAATGGAATATAATGGCTGCTGTCTAATATTTACTCAGATCTGAAGCTTCCTATCCTTCACACCATAACAGATTGTATTTTACAATCAGGAGGCCACATCCACAGCTGCCACAACTCCCCTGAACTCACCGCAGTTGAACAGCTTTATTGAGTTGCCTTGTGAGTCTAGATATTGCAAGTGGGTGTGCTGCAGTCCTTGGAGTGGAAAGACAGCCTTTCAATATAGCACAGTCTTCAACATAACCTCAAACCCCCTTAATTCCTCTAGGGGCATGATGTTATATTTTGAAGTGGGGAGGGTCTTCTTTCCAATATGTTTTATTAGCCTGTGCTGGTAGAGAGGCTGTTCTTGGAGTGTATTTCAATTGCAAAATTTGAGGCTTCTCTGTGACATAACTACTTTATGAGGGTATTTGAAACTGGAACTGTACTTCTGGGAATGAGATCACGCCACAGGCATTAACTGGTGTGGTTATTTTTTTGATCAATATACTTGGGGGAAATAACTTTTGAGAATGATTTTGTTATTTTAAATGTGTTTCTCTGATGCATATCCCACCTACCTCCAAGTCCCAGCCTGGCCTTCAGATACTTGGATTCTCTTCCTTCCTCTCCACTCAGCCAACATTAGCTCTAGCTCACATTTCTCTTTCATTTTCCAGTTTCCAAACAAAAGCTGTTTCCCTGTGGCCTACTGGATGCACACATGCTGTGTCTGAAGAAAAGGAAGTTGAAAGGAGACATTACTGCTCTCTACAGCTACCTGAGGAGAGGTTGTACAGAGGTAGGTGTCAGTCGCTTCCCACAAATAGCAAGTACTCGTGCCAGGTGAACTTTAAGTTAGGCATTTGGAAAAGCTTCTTCACTGAAAGCACCATCAGGCATTGGAACAGGCTGCCCAGGGATGTGGATGAATTGCCATCACTAGATGTGTTCAAAAGTCATGTACATATGGTGCTCAAGGATATGATTTAGTGATGGGCTTGGCAGATGTAATTAGTTGTTGGACTTGATGATCTTAAAGATCTTTTCCAACCTAAAAAATTCTATGACTCGGTGTCCATTGGTCCTCCACCAATGTCATGTATCTGTCATCACCATCTCCTACTTCTGCCTGTTTTAGCCATGTCTACACCAACGGATAAGTGCTCATTCATAGTTGCTCAAATTGTTCAATCACTAGGCTGCTTTGTCGTGCCAAACACCACTTTTGCATGTGGAGATATCTGGAACACTGTGGGATGGAGATGGCTCCCCGTGGACAGCAAGAGTAGAACAACAGTTGCAAGAAGGATGAAGTTCTCCTACATCCACAGAATCTGCCATGTACCCCATGCTCTTCAAATAACCACACCAGTCAATGCCTGTGGCGTGATCTCATTCCCAGAAGTACAGTTCCAGTTTCAAATACCCTCATAAAGTAGTTATGTCACAGAGAAGCCTCAAATTTTGCAATTGAAATACACTCCAAGAACAGCCTCTCTACCAGCACAGGCTAATAAAACATATTGGAAAGAAGACCCTCCCCACTTCAAAATATAACATCATGCCCCTAGAGGAATTAAGGGGGTTTGAGGTTATGTTGAAGACTGTGCTATATTGAAAGGCTGCTCTGGTGAGAGAATGTAGGGATGCAATAGAAAGGCCAAGGCCTCCTTGGAATGAAACCTTGCAAGAGAGATCAAGGGTAACAAAAAGGGCTTCTTCAAATATGTAGCAAGTAAAAGTAAAACTAGAAGCAACGTAGGCCCCCTGCTGAATGAGGTGGGTACCCTGGAGACAGAGGATGCAGAGAAGGCAGAGATACTCAACACTTTCTTTGCCTCTGTTTATACTTCTGGGAGTTGTCTTGATACTAAGCCCCAGACTGCTGAGGAAGGTAAGGCAACAGGTGAGCCTGCCTTGGTTGGTGAGGACTGGGTTAGGGATAAGTTGAGCAAACTGGATGTGCACAAATCCATGGGCCCAGATGGGATGCACCCGCGTGTGCTGAGGGAGATGGCGGAAGTCATTGTTAGGCCGCTCTCCATCATCTTTGCTAGGTCCTGGGGAACAGGAGAGGTGCCTAGGGACTGGAAAATAGCAAATGTTACCCCAATCTTTAAAAAGGGAAAGAAGGAAGACCC